>CAKAOJ020000583.1:0-129992 GCA_916701645.2 Sebastolobus alascanus | reverse complement strand
CAAGTGATCCTGTTTCTGTGCTGTTGCAGGCTCAGCAGAGAAATTACTCCTAGCTTTGTTCTTGAATGGATGCTTTGGTTTCACTTTTACCACGTGTACAGGCGCTTTAGGCTCCGAAGAAAGCGTTTTTTTTTTTGTATTTCCAGCAAACCCGCACGTAGTGGCGAGCTCGCGCAGCGCGCCCTCGTACTCCGTCACAGTCTCATGCGATCTCTGCACTCTATGTCTGAACTTGTGTGGTTCCACCACGACGTTAATTGCAGGGCTGAAGTGTGCACGCAGTGCAGCTGCTGCTGAATCATAAGTCGTACCTGCATCTGTGAGTGTATAGAATATACGTTGGCCTTCGGTGCCCAGGCAGTGTAGGAGGATTGCACGTTTCCTCGTGTCGGGCCAGTCGTCCCGCCTCGCGTGAATGGCAAGCAGATAATTGTCGAACATTTTCATCCACATATTGAACGGGATTGCAGGTTGTCCCGTGCATGGCAGAAACAATGCGGGGAGAGGCATGCCGACATTCGCCATCCTCGTCGCCAATTTGTTGTAGCCCAAGGAATCCAAACAAAGAAAGAGAGCGAGACGCTAGCATGGACTTAACTCTGAACTTTACTACTTCTCTTCTTCTCTCAATTCTCCTTTTCAAAACATGCAGTACAGGTCATGTGATCTACAGCGCCCTCTAGTGGGTAAACAGTTACTGAATACACAACAGAAAGTAATCAGAGTAATGGTATATTATTTACTGTAGGAGCTGTCTCTGTGTTATCAAGACTACAGACCGGTTAAGGTTACACTTACCGTAGCTTACCATGCTGAAATAGACTTTATCCTGTAGTGTCAACATAACTGAAGGTGGAATTACTGATCTTATATATAAAAGCTGCTCAGTAACCACAGTATCAGCAGCTACTGTGAGGACTAACGTTATAGGGTACTGTGTCCATGTTTCAGAGTAACTTAGATTGTTTCACATGAAACGGTTTTACTTGTCAGACAGTTATTGCCATATTTATGCTGTGAAATGTTTGTCAAAGCTGCAGGTTATCTGTTGACGTTCAAATTACTGTGTATAATTAATATTGTCATCTGTCTACTCAAATAAAGTTTGACTGTGAAACAGAAATGTGTTGTGTTGCTTACAGTCACTATTTACTTCCTGTAGCCTTCTACATGCATGACATAAAATACATTTTTCATATCACCTGTTTAAACTGTAATTACATTACTTTGTGAAGGAACATGTTATATTTATCTAATACCACAATATCATTAATTGTAAATTTAAAAATAACAAAAACCCTCCTTAAAAATACAGCTCTTTATTCACAATAATAACACTGAATTATAAATTGGGTACACATAATTCCAAAAGTAGCAATGCCATGACTTGTATGTAAACTGTCCAGATCATGTCCTCCTTCAGAGTAAAGGGTTTCTTGTAGAGTGAAGTTGTGTCAGCTGGTAATAGTTCTCAGGTCACAGTGGTCATCCTGGTGCATCTCAATGTGGATACAGAGACTGTCCTGGTGCTGCTTCTCTGATGATCTCTGTCTGTGAGGAGAGTCTGGTGGGTTCAGGGCCGAGCATAGGGTCACTCAGATGACAATAATAATAATAATAATACATTTTATTTATATAGCGCTTTTCTAAAAACTCAAAGACACTTTACACAGATAAAAGATCATATAAACAAGGACATCATAAAAAATATAAAACACACAGTATTAATCACACATTAAAAGCAGTTCTAAAAAGGTGAGTTTTGATTAGTGATTTGAAGGTGGACAGGTTGGTGCAGTCTCTGATGGGTTTTAGGGAGTGAGTTCCAGAGGGAGGGGGCGGCAATGGCAAATGCTCTGTCGCCCCAGGTCCAGTGCTTGGTTCTGAGTGGTGTGGACAGGAGGTTGGCATCAGAGGAACGGAGGGAGCGGGAAGGAGTTCGATGGTGGAGCAGATCTGTGAGGTAGGGGGGGGCCTGGTTATAGAGGGCTTTGTGAGTGAGGAGAAGGAGTTTGACCTGGATGCGTTGGGGGACAGGGAGCCAGTGGAGGTTCTGGAGGACAGGGGTGATGTGATCACGGGACCGGGAATGGTTGAGCAGACGGGCAGCAGAGTTCTGGATGTAATGGAGTTTATTGAGGACTTTGGATGGTGAGCCGTAAAGGATGCTGTTGCAGTAGTCAATTCTGGAAGTGATGAAGGCGTGGATGAGAGTTTCGGCAGCAGAGAAGGACAGTGATGGGGGGAGACGAGCAATATTCTTGAGGTGGAAAAAGGCAGTCCTGGTGATGTGGTTGACGTGGTGTTCGAAGGAGAGGTGGCTGTCGAAGATGACTCCAAGGTTGCGGATGTGAGGGGAGGGGGACAGAGTGGAGTTGTCGATGGTGAGGCGGAAGTTGTGAGTGGTTTTGGTGAGTGATTTTGGGCCTATGATGATCATGTCAGATTTGTCACAGTTGAGTTTGAGAAAGTTGATTTGCATCCATGATTTAATGTCAGTGAGGCAGTTGGTCAGAGTGGAGTGTGTAGCGGTGGTGATGGATTTGGTGGAAATGTAGAGCTGAACGTCGTCGGCGTAGCAGCGGAAGTGGAGGCCGTGGCGGCGTATGATGTTGCAGAGTGGAAGCAGGTAGAGGATGAACAGAAGGGGACCAAGCACCGAACCCTGGGGGACGCCTTGGGACAGAGGAGCGGGGGAGGAGGTGCAGTTGTTGATGTTGATGAATTGTTGTAGGTTTGTGAGATATGACTTTAGCCAGGAGAGGGCAGTGCCGGTGATGTTGAGGGAGGATTCAAGGCGGGAGAGAAGAATGGCGTGGTTGATGGTGTCGAAGGTTGCAGTGAGGTCGAGGGGGATGAGGATGTTGAGGTGACCGGATTCTGAGGAGAGGAGGAGGTCATTGGTGACTTTGAGGAGGGCTGTTTCTGTGCTGTGTTGTGAGCGGAAACCGAATTGAAATGGTTCGTACAGGTCGTTGGAGGTGAGGTGGGTTTTGAGTTGAGAGGCTACAGCACGTTCCAGTATTTTTGACAGAAAGGGGAGATGGGCCGGAAATTTGCCATGACATCAGGGTTGAGTCCAGTTTTTTTGAGGATGGGGGTGACGGCAGCCAGTTTGAGTGATTTGGGGACTGAACCAGAACTGAAGGAGGAGTTGATGTGGTGTGTGCTGAGTGAGGAGATAGCTGGGAGACAGTCCTTAACAAAAGTGGATGGGATGGGGTCGAGAACACAGGTGGAGCTTTTCATTCCGACCATGAGGTCGGATAGCTCCACTGGGGACAGAGGGGAGAACTGAGACAGGTGCTGGGTGGTACAGGGGGGGGAGACGGGTTGGGGGGTGGGGAGGGCGGGGGAGGTGGTCAGGTTGCTGTAGATGGTGTCGATTTTAGTTTGAAAAAATGAGAGGAAGGCGTTGCACTTACTGGCTGTGAAGGAGCTGGAGATGTTTTCACTGGGTTTGAGGAGTTTGTTGATGGTGGAAAAGAGAGTCCTGGGGTTTGAGGAGCCAGAGTGTATGAGGTGAGAGTAGTAGGTGGACCGGGCTGTGGAGAGAGGGTCTTTGTATTCTTGAAGGTAGTCTGTGTAGGCTTGGTGATGGACTGTTAAACCGGTTTTCTTGCAAAGTCTTTCAAGCTGGCGCTTACGGGATTTCATGTGGTGGAGTTCAAGAGTGTACCAGGGAGCTGAGTGTGTGAAGGAGACTGTTTTGGTTTTGATGGGAGCCAGATGATCAAGACAGGAGGAGAGTGTATCGTTATAGTAGTTGATGAGGTTGGAGGGATTATCAGACAGCGGGGGAGGGGAGGCAGACAATTTACTGGAGAGGGAGGCTGAGAGAGCTGGAGGGGAGATGGACTTGAGGTTTCTGAAGGAGATTGTGCGTTTTTCTTTTGGGATGGGGATAGGGATGTCAATGTCCATAGTGATTGCCAGGTGGTCAGAGATGTTGAGGTTGAGGCTGGAGATGTGGTGAATTGTGAGACCGGTGGAGCAGACTAAATCCAGGATGTGACCACGGCTGTGAGTGGGGAAGTTGATGTGCTGTGTGAAGTTGAAGCAATGTAGCAGTTCCAGGAATTCTGTGGCAGGTTTGCAGTTGGTGTCATCGATGTGGAAATTAAAATCCCCCAGGAGGAGAACGAAGGGTGAGATGGCACATAGCTGGGTGAGAAAAGCAGAAAAATCTGAGAAAAATGATTGGTTTGGCTTGGGGGGCGGTAGATAATGGCAGTGACCAGGGGAGTGGGACCAGAGAGTTTGAAGGCGAGGTGTTCAAAGGAATGAGTGGCAGGTATGGAGATGGTGGTTGTTTTAATGTCCTTCCTATAAACAGCAGCAACACCACCTCCCCTCCCCTCAGGACGAGGTTGGTCAGTGTAGGTGAATCCAGTGGGTGTGGTTTGGTTTAGTGAGAAATAGTCCAGGGGTTTGTGCCAGGTTTCAATGAGTCAGAGGAAGTCCAGGTTATTGTCTGTGATAAATTCATTTAGAATGAGGCTTTTATTGTTAAGTGAACGGGTGTTGAGTAAAGCCAGTTTCAGGTGACGGTGTGTGGTGATGGGTTGTGAGGACTGAGGGAGGGGACGGAGATTGACCAGATTCACGTGTTGTTTGTTGTGATGACGTAATGAGGAAATAGGTGTGCGAGCGGACCAGAGGGAAGGGATGGAGTTTGGGGACGTGAAGTTGTAATTGAAGATACGGCCAGAGCCTCTGTGTGGAGGATGGCCTCTGCAGAGTAGTCCAGTTTCTCTGAGGATGTCAATGCAGTCCGGACGTAGGTGGGTATTGAAGTTGTGGAGATCTGAGACGGAGTACAGCGGCGGCATGGTTCGGTGGCGGAGCGCTAGCACAAGGCTAGCGTTAGCTTGAGACCAAGAGCCGGGTGTCCAGGGAAGGAGAAGCGATGCGGACCCCAGGAGTATCAACGGGATAATCCACCGCATGTCCAGCGTCAGCAACCAGCAGTCCGGTGGTACATGACCTATAAAACATGACAGATTCAGTGTTAGAATATACTGTCATGTAATAATATCAAGGTGTATAACAGTAACATCATCTTCTAACATGTGTAGTTATGGCAACAGCTACAAACAGTGTAAAATGATAAAAAAAATTGTATCAAGTATGGAGGAAGAAATGGATTACACAGAACTTTTGACTGAAGTGTAACTTGTGTTGTCTGTATCAAAAGCTAGACCTAGAAGCTGAGACTTTAGAGAACTTTTAGGTATTATTTAGCCCAAGACAACAAAGAAGCTGCCAGTTTTCACATTGTAATGTTTTTTAATTGCTCTACGAGGTCGGGATGTAGCATTACAGAGACTCCTCTGATCAACAGCTGTCTGCTTTGAGCTCACGGCATCTCTCTCTCTCTCTCTCTCCCTGCTCGCTCGCCCACTCACTCACTCTGGTACTCAAACCTACACAAATTTGTACATTTTGACTGTTTGTTTTTCACATGAGCTCCTTGAGGACAGTCTGTCGAGTAAATCTACACACACTCAACATAGCTGTAACGCATACAGACATACCAGAGCAGAAGGTTTGCATGTAAACAAAGCCTGTTGACCCACTATGAAAGCTAGCGGCGTTAGCCGCGCAACATGCTAACATTAACAGGCAAACAGTCTGCTAAATAAACAGAAACTAAAAGAACATAAACATGACAAACTTACATCTTCCAGGTTTGAAGGTGGGTCCCAGACAGCCGGTACGGTTCCATCCTTAGCTTCGGTTTGCAGTGAATCCTGTGTAGCCTACTGACCCGTGTGTTTTACTGTTGCTGTGAGGACATTTCAGTCAAAAATCACCTAAAACACCTAAAAAATAAAGTGAATCCACTGGGTCTTCACGTCCTCAGATGATGGGAGTACATGAAGACTTTTCTGCTGGTTCTTGCAGACTAACAGAACTAGTAGCATGCTTTGCTTGTCCTGTTAGCAGGTCCGTGATTATAGCGAGGAGAACAATGGCGGACAGCGAGAAATTCAAGAGCAACTCTGTGGGCCGGGTCACTTAGCTGGAGGTTGTTCTGCCTAGTTCTTCCGTAACCCTTATATGGCCTGAAAAAACCCACCGACGTCACCAGTTTAAGGAAGTACTGATCAGCGTTTTTTCAGACACATTTTCAGAGAGATGGAGCAGGAGAAAAAGAGAGAGGATGGTCTTTTATGACACTATGGTGGTCTGTAGACACACTGGGAACAGATATTGATGTTTAAAGACATGGAAAAGTGCATTTTGCATAATAGGTGACCTTTAATGTAAAAGCAGCATTTTACTGTTGAAGTTATTTGAGGTGGTGCTAATTTTGAACTCTGTCTCTCATCTCTCACTCATCTTCAACCGCTTATCCGAGTTCGGGTCGCGGGGGCAACAGCTCCAGCAGTGGAGCAAAACTTCCTTTTCCCGGGCCACATTAACCAGCTCTGACTGGGGGATCCCGAGGCCTTCCCAGGCCAGTGTGGAGATATAATCTCTCCACCTAGTCCTGGGTCTTCCCCGTGGCCTCCTCCCAGCTTGTCGTGCCTGGAACAACTCCCTAGGGAGGCACCCAGGGGGCATCCTTACTAGATGCCCGAACCACCTAAGGTGGCTCCTTTCAACGCAAAGGAGTAGCGGCTCTACTCCGAGTCCCTCATGGAAGACTGAGCTTCTCACCCTATCTCTAAGGGACATGCCAGCCACCCTCCTGAGAAAACCCATTTCCGCCGCTTCTACCCGCGATCTAGTTCTTTCATAACCCAGCCCTCATGACCATAGGTGAGAGTAGGAACGAAGATTGACCGGTAGATTAAGACCTTTGCCTCCTGCTCAGCTCTCTTCTCGTCACAACGGTGCGGTAAAGCGAATGCAATACCACCCCCGCTGCTCCTATTCTCCGGCCAATCTCACGTTCCATTGTCTCCTCACTCGCGAACAAGAGCCCAAGGTACTTGAACTCCTTCACTTGGGGTAAGGACTCATTCCCTACCCGGAGTAGGCAATCCATTGGTTTCCTGCTGAGAACCAGGGCTCAGATTTAGAGGTGCTGATCCTTATCCCAGCCACTTCACACTTGGCTGCGAACCGATCCAGTGAGTGCTGGAGGTCACAGACCGATGATGCCAACAGGACCACGTCATCTGCAAAAAGCAGCGATGAGATCCTCAGCACACTGAATTGCAAACCCTCCTCCCCCCGACTACGCCTCGATATCCTGTCCATGAATATTACGAACAGGATTGGTGACAAAGCGCAGCCCTGGCGGAGGCCAAGCACACCGGAAGTGAGTCCGACTTACTGCCAAGAACCCGAACACAGCTCTCGCTTTGGGTGTACAGAGATTGGATGGCCCTGAGAAGTGACCCCCTCACCCCATACTCCCGCAGCACCCCCCACTGTATCTCCCGGGGGCCCCTGTCATACACCTTCTCCAAGTCCACAAAACACATGTAGACTGGATAGGCATACTCCCAGGCCCCCTCCAGGATCCTTGCGAGAGTGAAGAGCTGGTCCGTTGTTCCACGGCCAGGACAAAATCCGCATTGTTCCTCTTCGATCCGAGGTTCGACTATTGGCCGAACCCTTCTTTTCCAGCACCTTGGAGTAGACTTTACCAGGGAGGCTGAGTAGTGTGATACCCCTGTAATTGGCTCACACTCTCTGGTCCCCCTTTTTGAACAGGGGAACCACCATCCCGGTCTACCACTCCTTAGGCACTGTCACCGACTTCCACGCAATGTTGAAGAGACGTGTCATCCAAGACAGCCCCTCCACACCCAAAGCTTTCAGCATTCTGGACAGATCTCATCAATCCCCGGGGCTTTGCCACTGTGGAGTTGTTTGACTCTCTCAGTGACTTCCACCAGGGAAATTGATGATGATCCCCCATCAGCTTCCAGCTCTGCCTCTACAATAGAGGGCGTATTAGTCGGATTCAGGAGTTCCTCAAAGTGCTCCTTCCACCGCCCGATTACCTCCTCAGTTGAGGTCAACAGTGTCCCATCCTTACTGTACAAAGCTTGGATGGTTCCCCGTTTCCCCCTCCTGAGGTGCCGGACGATTTTCCAGAAGCACCTTGGTGCCGACTGAAAGTCCTTCTCCATGGCTTCTCTGAACTCCTCCCACACCCGCTGCTTTGCCTCCTTCACGGCAGTGACTGCTGCCCTTCGGGCCTGTCGGTACCTTGCAACTGCCTCCGGAGTCCTCCGAGATAACATATCCCGGAAGGACTCCTTCTTCAGTCGGACGGCTTCCCTGTCCACCACGGTGTTCGAGGGTTGCCGCCCCTTGAGGCACCCAAGACTTTTAGACCACAGCTCACCGCCGCAGCTTCAGCAATGGAAGCTTTGAACATTGCCCACTCGGGTTCAATGCCCCCAACCTCCACATGGATGCCAGAAAAGCTCCGCCGGAGGTGTGAGTTGAAGATCTCTCGGACAGGGGCCTCCTCCAGACGTTCCAAGTTCAACCGCACTACCCGTTTGGGTTTACCAGGTCTGTCCAGAGTCTTCCCCCACCCTCTGACCCAACTCACCACCAGATGGTGATCAGTTGACAGCTCCACCCCTCTCTTCACCCGAATGTCCAAAACATGCGGCCTCAGATCAGACGATACGATCACAAAATCGATCATCGACCTTCGGCCTAGGATGCTCTGGTACAATGTACACTTATGAGCATCCTTATGTTTGAACATGGTGTTTGTTATGGATAGTCCATGACTAGCACAGAAGTCCAGTAACAAACGACCACTCGGGTTTAGATCAGGGAGGCCATTCCTCCCATAACGCCTCTCCAGGTGCCTCCATCGTTGCCCACGTGCACGTTGAAGTCTCCCAGCAGAACTATGGAGTCCCCTACTGGAGCCCCATGCAGGACTCCATTCAGGGTCTCCAAGAAGGCCGAATACTCCGAACTGCTGTTTGGTGCATATGCACAGACAACAGTCAGAGTTTCCCCCCCCAAAACCCGAAGGCATAGGGAGGCGACCCTCTCATCCACCGGGGTAATCTCCAACGTAGCAGCACTCAACCGGGTATTTGTGAGTATCCCCACAAGAATAGAGTCAAACCCCTATCCAGGAGTACGGTTCCAGAACCAAGGTTGTGCGTAGAGGTAAGCCCCACCAGATCCAACTGATAGCGCTCCACCTCCTGCACAAGCTCCGGCTCCTTCCCTCACAGAGAGGTGACGTTCCACGTCCCCAGAGCCAGCCTCTGCCGCCCGGGTCTGGTCCGTCGAGGTCCCTGGCCTTCACTGCGACCCGTGTGGCAGCGCACCCGACCCCAGCGGTTCCTCCCGCAGGTGGTGAGCCCACAGGATGTAGAGGAGGGGACTGCCACGTCGCTTCCCCGGGGTGTCCCCGGCCAGGCTCCTTGGCAAGCCTGGCCACCAGGCGCTCGCTGACGGGCCCTCCATCTGGGCCCTCCGTCTGGGCCCTCCGTCTGGGCCCTCCGTCTGGGCCCTCGTCTGGGCCTGGCTCCAGACGGGGGTCTCTCCGGGGGCTTCCTCCGGGCCGGGTAACTCCTCCTCTGCCTCGTTGAATCATAGGGGTTTTATGAACCATTCTTAGTCTGGTCCCTCGCCTGAGACCAATTTGCCATGGGAGACCCTACCAGGAGCACGAGGCTCCAGACAACACAGCCCTCAGGGTCATAGGGACACACAAACCTCTCCACCACGTTAAGGTGAACCATCACCATCACCTTTTGAACTATCAAGTAATAATAATTTTCAGTGTGGATTAATCAGCTGATTGTTTTCTCCATTAATCCATTGTTTTCTCCATTAATCTATTGATTGATTGGTTTGTAAAAATTCTGATAATAGTGAGAAATGCCATCACAATTACCCAGCGCCCTAAGTGACACCTTCACAATGTTTGTTTTGTCCAACCAACAGTCCAAACCTCAACATTATTGTGATAAAATTAATTTAAGAATAATTAAAAAAATATTAAAAAGAAAATTTTCACATTTCTGAAGCTGGAACCATCCATCCATCCACCCATTTTCTTCCGCTTATTCGAAGCCGGGTCATGGGGGCAGCAGGCTCAGCAGGGAATTCCAGACGTCCCCCTCCCCACCAACGTTTTCCAGCACTTCCTGGGGGACCCCGAGGCATTCCCATGCCAGACGAGATATATAATCTCTCCAGCGTGTTCTGGGTCTGCCCCGCGGCCTCTTACCAGTTGGACGTGCCCGGAAAACCTCCAAAGAGAGGCGTCCAGGAGGCATCCTGATCAGATGCCCAAACCACCTCAGCTGGTCTCTTTCGACGCAAAGGAGCAGCGGCCCTACTCCGAGCTCCCTCCGGATGTCTGAGCTCCTCACCCTATCTCTAAGGCTGAGCCCAGCCACCCTACGGAGGAAGCTCATTTCGGCCCCTTGTATCCGCGATCTCATTCTTTCGGTCACTACCCAAAGCTCATGACCATAGGTGAGGGTTGGGACGTAGATTGACTGGTAAATCGATAGCTTTGCATTACGGCTCAGCTCCCTTTTCACCACGTCGGTCCGGTACAGCGCCCGCATAACTGCATACGCCGCACCGCACCGCCTGTCCATCTCCCGCTCCATTTTTCCTCATTCCTGAACAAGACCTCGAGATACTTAAACTCCCTCGGTTGGGTCAAAGACTCACTCCACACCCAGAGGGTGCAATCCACCGGTTTCCAGCAGAGAACCATGGCCTCAGACATGGAGGTACTGACTCTCATCCCGACCGCTTCACACTCGGATGAAAACCGCCCCAGTGTGTGCTGAAGGTAACAGTCCGATGAAGCCAACAGAACCACATCATCTGCAAAGAGCAGAGATGCAATTTTGAGGTCCCAGAACCGGACACTCTCCTCCCCCCGGATGCGCCTTGAGATCCTTTCCATGAAAATCACAAACAGGATCGGCGACAAGGGACAACCCTGGCAGAGGCCAACACCCACTGGAAACGTGTTTGACTTTGTGCCGAGTATATCGAGGTAGCTCTCACTTTGGTTATACAAGGACCGGATGGCTCGTGACAGCGACCCCGGTACCCCATATTCCCGCAGTACCCCCAAAAGGACTCCCCGGGGGAGACGGCAACTTCCATGCCCCCTCCAACAGCCCCGCGAGGGTAAAGAGCTGGACCACTGTTCCACGGCCAGGACGGAATCGGCATTGTTCCTCCTGAATCCGAGGTTCGACAATCAGTCGGAGCCTCCTTTCCAGCACCCTAGAATAAACTGTCCTGAGGCTGAGCAGTGTGATACCCTGATAATTGGAGCAAACCCTCCGGTCCCCCTTTTTAAAAATGGAAACCACCACCCCGGTCTATCATTCCAATGGCACTGTCCCCGACCTCCACGCGACACTGAAAAGACGTGTCAGCCAAGACAGCCCAACAATGTCCAGAGCCTTCAGCATCTCAGGGTGAATCTCATCCAGCCCCGGCGCCTTGCCGCTGAGGAGCTTTTTGACTACCTCAGCGACCTCCACCAAGGATATGGACAAGCCTTCCCCCGAGTCTTCAAACTCTGCCTCCTCTATGGTGGACGTGTTGGTCGGGTTCAGGAGTTCCTCAAAGTGCTCTTTCCACCACTCGACAATATCCCCAGTCCGGGTCCGTAGTTCTCCTCCCCTGCTGAACACAGCCTGAGCCAAGCCCTGCTTTCCCTTTCTGAGTTGTCTAACGGTTTTCCAGAACTTCCTTGAGGCCAACCGAAAGTCCTTCTCCACGGTCTCCCCGAACTCCTTCCACACCCGGGTTTTTGCTTTGGCGACCGTCGCAGCTGCAGCCCTTCTGGCAAGCCGGTACCTGTCAGCTGTTTCCAGGGACCCCCGGGCCAACCAAGCCTGAAAGGCCTCCTTCTTCAGCTTGACGACCTCCTTCACCGCTGGTGTCCACCAACGGGTTCTTAGGTTGTCGCCACGACAGGCACCGACGACCTTCTGGCCACAAGTCCTAGCAGCCGCATCCACAACGGAGGCTTTGAACATGGCCCACTCGAGTTCCATGTCCCCAGCCTCCCCCGAGATGCACAAAAAATCCTTCCGGAGGTGGGAATTGCGTTCCCAGTTCACCGTCACTACACGTTTGGGTTTTCCAGGTCTGTCTGGCCCTATGCTCGAACATGGTGTTTGTTATGGCCAATCCATGACTAGCACAGAAGTCCAATAACAGACCACCACTCGGGTTCAGATCAGAATAGTTCCTCCTAATCACCCCCCTCCAGGTTTCTCCATCGTCGCCCTCGTGAGTGTTGAAGTCCCCCAGGAGAACTATAGAGTCCCCAGTCAGGGCCCTTTTCAGGATGCCAGCCAGAGACTCCAAGAAGGCCGGGTACTCTGAGCTTCCGTTTGGTGCATAAGCACAAACGACAGTCAGAGACTTCCTCTCAGCGACTCGCAGCTGCAGAGTCGCCCTCCGGGGAGAACTCCAACACAACGGCACTCAGCCGGGGGCTTGTGAGTATCCCCACACCCGCCCGGCGCCTCTCACCCTGGGCGACTCCGGAAAAGGCGAGAGTCCAGCCCCTCTCCAGGAGTTTGGTTCCAGAACCAGAGCTATGCGTGGAGTTGAGCCCAACTATATCTAGTACCACTTGGTACCTTGGTACCACTCCACCTCTCGCACCAGCTCCGGTTCTTTCCAAGCCAGAGAGGTGACGTTCCACGTGCCAAGAGCAAGTCCGCGATGCCGCGGATCAGCACGCCTAAAGCCCCGATTTCGCCTGCCGCCCGGCTGGCACTGCACCCGACCCCGATGCCTATCCCTGCAGGTGGATGGCCCACAGGGTGGCGGCTCCATGTAGCTGTTTCGGGCTGGGCCCCATGGGCCAAGGCCCGGCCACCAGACGCTCGCCGGCGAGCTCCCCTCCCGGGTCTGGCTCCAGGAGGGGGCCCCGGTTTCCCTAGTCCGGGCGAGGTCCGGGCTAGCGTCCGGTCCGTATCATCAGTTGTCATGTTTTTGCATGACAAATGACAAAAGATCATCAAAATAGTAACTAATTTTCTGTCAATCGACTAGTTGATTAATTGATTCATCGACTAATATAAATGTAAATGTAAAATGTAAATCAGCTTTTATTGTCACACATTGTGTTCATATACATTCATGTACATATAGCACAGCACACAGTGAAATTTAGTCAGTTTGGAGCAGTTTGGGTTGGTGCCTTGCTCAAGGGCAGGAGGTGAACTGACACCCCTCCAGCTACTAGTCCACATCCATATATGGTCCGTGTGGGACTTTTTCTTCTTCTTTTTCGGCCTGCCACCACCCCCCCTCTTTGGAGGACTAAATTTATTTTGTTTTTATTCTTTTTCAAATTAATAGCCAATGAAGGAAAAGAAAAGTGATAATACTAATAATAATAATAATAATAATAATACATTTTATTTGTATAGCGCTTTTCTGGGAACTCAAAGACACTTTACACAGATAAAAGATCATAAAAACAAGGACATCACAAAAATATAAAACACACAGTATTAATCACACATTAAAAGCAGTTCTAAAAAGGTGAGTTTTGATTTGTGATTTGAAAGTGGACAGGTTGGTGCAGTCTCTGATGGGTTTGGGGAGTGAGTTCCAGAGGGAGGGGGCGGCAATGGCAAATGCTCTGTCGCCCCAGGTCCGGTGCTTGGTTCTGAGTGGTGTGGACAGGAGGTTGGCATCAGAGGAACGGAGGGAGCGGGAAGGAGTGTGATGGTGGATCAGAACTGTGAGGTGGGGGGGGGCCTGGTTATGGAGGGCTTTGTGAGTGGGGAGAAGGAGTTTGAAATGGATGCGTTGTGGGACAGGGAGCCAGTGGAGGTTCTGGAGGACAGGGGTGATGTGATCACGGGACCGAGAATGGCTGAGCAGACGGGCAGCAGAGTTCTGAATGTACTGGAGTTTATTGAGGACTTTGGTTGGTGAGCCGTAGAGAATGCTGTTGCAGAAGTCGATTCTGGAAGTGATGAAAGCGTGGATGAGAGTTTCGGTAGCAGAGAAGGAGAGTGATGGGCGGAGACGAGCAATATTTTTGAGGTCGAAAAAGGCAGCCCTGGTGATGTGGTTGACGTGGTGTTCGAAGGAGAGGTGGCTGTCGAAGATGACTCCAAGGTTGCGGGTGTGAGGGGAGGGGGACAGAGTGGAGTTGTCGATGGTGAGGCGGAAGTTATGATTGGTTTTGGTGAGTGACATGGGCGGATGATGATCATGTCAGATTTGTCAAAGTTGAGTTTGAGAAAGTTGATTTGCATCCATGATTTAATTTCAGTGAGACAGTTGGTCAGAGTGTGTAGCGGTGGTGATGGATTTGGTGGAAATGTAGAGCTGGACGTTGTCGGCGTAGCAGTGGAAGTGGAGGCTGTGGCGGCATATGATGTTACCAAGGCCAAGCAGGTAGAGGATGAACAGAAGGGGACCAAGCACCGAACCTTGGGGGACGCCTTGGGACAGAGGAGCGGGGGAGGAGGTGCAGTTGTTGATGAGGTAGAGGAGGATGAGGATTTTGAGGTGACCAGAGTCTGAGGAGAGGAGGAGGTCATTGGTAACTTTGAGGAGGGCTGTTTCTGTGCTGTGTTGTGAGCGAAACCGGATTGAAATGGTTCGTACAGGTCGGTTGAGAAGAGGTAGGTTTTGAGTTGTGAGGCTACAGCACGTTTCAGTATTTTAGACAGAAAGGGGAGATTGGAGATGGGCCGGAAATTAGTCATGACATAAGGGTTGAGTCCAGGTTTTTTGAGGATGGGGGTGACGGCAGCCAGTTTGAGTGCTTGGGGGACTGAACCAAAACTGAAGGAGGAGTTGATGATGTGTGTGATGAGTGAGGAGATAGCTAGGAGACAGTCCTTGACAAAAGTGGATGGGATGGGGTCCAGAACACAGGTGGAGCTTTTCATTCCGACCATGAGGTCGGATAGCTCCACTGGGGACAGAGGGGAGAACTGAGACAGGTGCTGGGTGGTACAGGGGGGGGAGACGGGTGGGGCTGTGGGGAGGGCAGGGGAGGTGGTCAGGTTGCTGTAGATGGTGTCGATTTTTGTTTGAAAAAAATGAGAGGAAAGCGTTGCACTTGTTGGCTGTGAAGGAGCTGGAGATGTTTTCACTAGGTTTGAGAAGTTTGTTGATGGTGGAAAAGAGAGTCCTGGGGTTTGAGGAGCCAGAATGTATGAGGTGAGAGTAGTAGGTGGACCGGGCTGTGGAGAGAGCGTCTTTGTATTGTTGAAGGTAGTCTGTGTAGGCTTGGTGATGGACTGTTAAACCGGTTTTCTTGCAAAGTCTTTCAAGCTGGCGCTTACGGGATTTCATTTTGTGGAGTTCAGGAGTGTACCAGGGAGATGAGTGTGTGAATGAGACTGTTTTGGTTTTGATGGGAGCCAGATGATCAAGACAGGAGGAGAGTGTGTCGTTATAATAGTTGATGAGGTCGGAGGGATTATCAGACAGCGGGGGAGGGGAAGCAGACAATTTACTGGAGAGGGAGGCTGAGAGAGCTGAGGGGGAGATAGATTTGAGGTTTCTGAAGGAGATTGTGCGTTTTTCTTTTGGGATGGGGATAGGGATGTCAATGTCCATAGTGATTGCCAGGTGGTCAGAGATATTGAGGTTGAGGCTGGAGATGTGGTTTATTGTGAGACCGGTGGAGCAGACTAAATCCAGGATGTGACCACGGCTGTGAGTGGGGAAGGTGATGTGCTGTGTGAAGTTGAAGCATTGTAGCAGTTCCAGGAATTCTGTGGCAGGTTTGCAGTCAGTGTCATCGATGTGGAAATTAAAATCCCCCAGGAGGAGAACGGAGGGTGAGATGGCACATAGCTGGGTCAGAAAATCGGAAAAATCTGAGAAAAGGGATGGGTTTGGCTTGGGGGGGTGGTAGATAATGGCAGTGACCAGGGGAGTGGGACCAGAGAGTTTGAAGGCAAGGTGTTCAAACGAATGAGTAGCAGGTATGGAGATGGTGGTTGTTTTAACATCCTTCCTGTAAACGGCAGCAACACCACCTCCCCGCCCCTCAGGACGAGGTTGGTCAGTGTAGGTGAATCCAGTGGGTGTGGTTTGGTTCAGAGAGAAATAGTCCAGGGGTTTGTGCCAGGTTTCAGTGAGGCAGAGGAAGTCCAGGTTATTGTCTGTTATAAATTCATTTAGAATGAGGCTTTTATTGTTTAGTGAACGGGTGTTGAGTAAAGCCAGTTTCAGTATGTGTGGTGATGAGTTGTGAGGACTGAGGGAGGGGACAGAGATTGACCAGATTCACGTGTTGTTTGTTGTGATGACGTAATGAGGAAGTAGGTGTGCGGGCGGACCAGAGGGAAGGGATGGAGTTTGGGGACGTGAAGTTGTAAGTGAAGATACGGCCAGAGCCTCTGTGTGGAGGATGGCCTCTGCGGAGTAGTCCAGTTTCTCTGAGGATGTCAATGCAGTTCGGACGTAGATGGTTATTGAAGTTGTGGAGATCTGAGGCGGAGTACAGCGGCAGCATGGTTCGGTGGCGGAGCGCTAGCACAAGGCTAGCGTTAGCTTGAGACCAAGACCCCTGCAGGACAAGCAGGTGGGCTCGTGCTGGCTAGCGTTGTAGCAGTCAGAGACTGGAAAATGACCACACCGGTAGCAAGGCGAAGACGTGACGCTGTGAATCCATCCGGGAGTCCTGGAGCTAGCAACGGTGGTGGAACTTCTTGCTGTTAAAATTTATGAGGCGATCTGTAACGCCAGCGTAATCCTGACGAGAATACACGGCTAGCATGTAGCTGCAGACTAGCAGTGTAAACAAACAAGGCAAGTTGTGGCATCAAAAGTGTAGATTAAACTGCGTAATTTAAAGATCAGTAACGGATCAAATACGGAAAAAGAGATCATATTTCTCCTGTATTAGCTTTTCTGCACTGGCTCCCTGTAAAATCCAGAATAGAATTTAAAATCGTCCTCCTCACCTACAAAGCGCTAAACGGTCAGGCTAAAAAAAATCAGGTTAAAAAATGCACTGGACATGTTCAAAGTTTAATGCAATAGAGTTTATTCTTTCACAAGATAGAAAAACCAGAGTCGTGCCTCTGGAAGCCCAACTGAAGACAAAGGGCAAATACATCCTTAAATAGCAGCCTACGTTTCTGCACTTTGCGTCACTTCTTTTCTAAACTGTCCAATCATTTCTCATAATACACGTGACACCTGTTGCTCCCCTGCTTGTCCTTACTGGCCTACTGCCCAAAACTCATTTATTTTCTTGCAAACTCAGCAAAGGTTTGATCATAGCTGGTTCAAAGGGCTCGTGACAGTGATCTATATGTTTTCAACATGGCAGCGGCCTGCGGGGCAAGTATTCTGTTACACTGGCCCAGTTCCCTTTGCTGACTCAAAAAGAAAAACAGAGCCGATGCCCACGATGCCATGGCTGACTGTAGTTCACAGCAGTTCATCCAAGTGCAGCATTATGTCAGAAGCCGTTATATTTTTGCTTAAATGATGCATCAAACACTATTTTGATTATGTGGGATTTAACATTAGCTGTGTAAAAATACATGATACATTTGATTGTCTTTAAGTTTATACTTTAACCAAAAATACCCTAGTATATGAACATTTTGTGTAAATATATGATATATTTGTCTTAGGTTATACTTTTATAAAAAACACCCTGAAAATGTATCACAACATTCCCCCTTGTGACTTTTTTAAGTTACATCTGTAGGTTCGACATGTGCATATAAAAGCTTAGCTTTGCACGGCAACATGGATCCAAAGGGTACAAGGTGATATCTTGCAGTTTTTCTTATAATGTGATAGAACAAATAATAAGGCAGTGGGCTGTCTACCTAATCTAAATTGAGCAAAGCAAAAATCACACATACAGTATATATAGGCCAATACACTTTACACCATAATGTACTTCAGATATAGGAATAAATGATCCAGTGTAGAGTGGTACACGTCATTGTAAGATCACACCAGTAATATATATTGGTGACGTGAAAATCAAAGAAGAGTGGTGAATGGGGATCATATGCCACAGTAAGTCACATCACTGGTCCATAAGTATGGAACTCCCAGGGTGATGTTACCGTGTAATGATGCAGGATAGGACGTTATACAATGACAACGTCAAAAAGGACGGCATTGTCATGGCAGTCACGGCAGTCACGCAATGTTTGTCTTTACTGTTGTGTTTTAAACCTTATGACACAGTGTATAACATTAGTTACATGTTTACTATGTGAAAGCGCAAATAACACTTTCATTTTATTAAAACGAGTATACGACACATCGAACTTGAAAAATAACATTTGATTATACGACACATCTAATTGAAAATATAAGTTGGTAACTTCTCAGGTGTTAACAAACCTGACAATAAAGCACAGTGTCCAAGTCCTCCTTTTTCACACCCAGACACTGGGTTGGATTCTTCTGTTTGTTACGGAACTTATGATTCAGAATAGATGAGGTGCTTTGTGAATGCCAGTTCCGCGCAGTCAGCGGTAGGTGTCGAGGATGTCCAGACAGACACTCAAACGATGGCCGAGGTGATCCCGGGACTGAGTCAGCTCTGCAACCTTTTCCTTGTGCTGTTGCATGTGACCACGTCTCTTGTGTCTGGCACGTTCACTACAGCGTCATTGGAGCTCTCTTCGTTTGGAGAGGCGTAGTGAATGGACCTCAGTGGGTTGGCTGGTATCTACTAACCAGAGTTTCCTTAGTTCACTTTTACCAACCATCTCTTAGCATAATCCATCATATTATCTAGTGTATGCTTCCCAGTACAGATTAAAGTTTATCTGTATATAAACTGTAAGTATACTTACATCTGTCAGAGAAACGTTTAACGCCTTCCTTTCCATGCTTTGCCAGTGCGGCATGAGTGCTTAATAGTATGTAATATCCTGACTTTACTGTGAAAGCCTCTATCTCACCCTCGGTGAATAATGGTATGCAACGTTCCCAACTTACCCATACCAAATCATAGGTACACTTTTATGTTACGGTACTATGGTCTAAGAAAATTCCTTTGGGTAATACATATTAGGTGTATGCCATTTCCTGCAACGAACTTCTGCAAGGCGAATGATGGGGGTGTTGACAGCAGTGGATACCCTTCTGACTGCACTAAATAGTAGTGATGGCGAGTTGAAGCTTCATGAAGCATTGAAGCTTTCCTGCAAATTGGTTCGGAAAAGGGTTCATTACTCGAGGCTTCATGTGCACACGAAACCACCTGGTGGCCAACGAGTGTAAAACAGGCAGATATGATCTTAACCATGTGATCTGTATTTTGCGCCAGTAAAGGCTGTTGGGAAAGACTATAAACAATGAAAAAAAATCTATTACCATGTAATCCATTTATATCTATATAATATATAGCATAATGTATATTTTCTAGGAAGTAAATAACATACATGTATAATAAACTGTAATTGTTTTGTGAGTAATGCATCTTATGTGTGCCAAGAGCTGAACCACTTCTTGAACCAGTGACGCGGTATGGCCGGGCAGCGAGGCTTCGGACGTCATCAATGACGTCATTTGTCTAAAACGATACAAGCCTCGATACGCGCACCGCGGAAAACTTCCTGGATTACTCGACACACGCTCCGAAGCCTCGGCACAGCACGTAACATCACTACTAAATAGCCAAAATATTGTAGGACTGTTTTTTTATGAAGGTGGATGGGTCCATATAGTAAAAGACCTAGTACAGGCTGAAGTTCTTTATTATATTGTTTATCCGTTTTACCTTTGTTTTTCTTACGCAATGTTCTTGTTACTAGTTTTTCTGCCATTTTGGACCATTGTTTTATACTTCCTATGACACACTGAGCTCCTCTCTTCTTCTCCTTCTGTATATATTCATGTCCCATTCATGCAAGTTACTAGCTTGATTTCTTCCCCGGAGTTTTTGTGCTTTTTCGTCTCGCAGGTATCCATGGATCGGGGTTACACTTGGATCGGGGTTACACCTGGATCATGGTTGCATCTGCTGCCGCGTATTATCAGCCTTTTCATTATTAGTAGTATTAGTTATATTTCTATTATTATTACAGCTATTAATTCCGATAGTTGTTTTACCACTCTTTTACATTCACTGCTATTGATTTTTGTTATTAGTCCTACTAACGATTTTTGTATTAGTTCTTACAGCTGCTGTGCTATTATTGTGGTTGCTGTGCCCCTCTCTCTCTCAAAACCCAACCGCTCGAGGTTTCTACTCAAGGTTTTTCCTGGCCACAGTGCATTACCATAACAATGCAATTCTCATGGGAGATCTCTTGTTGGGTCTCTGAACTATAGAGTACAGTCTAGACCTGCTCGATATAAAAAGCGTCTCGAGATAACTTGTGTTATGATTTGACGCTATATAAAAATGAATTGAATTGAATTGAATTGAATTGAATTGAATTGAATTGAATTGAGAAAAAAAAAGTAGTGGCGAATAGGCTGGCCACCTTAACGACATATATAAACATATTAACATACAACAACGACAAAAAAAAACATTCAAGAGTGGACATGGACACATTTATGTAATCATACAAATATCAACAATGATAGAAAAAAACAGCACGAGCTGACAAACATAGAACAGACACAGAAAATAAGGTCCCTTTTTGTTCAACTGTGTAAAATGGGGTATAGGAAAGGGGTGGGATTGTAATATGAAGATGATAGTAGTGACGCGGTGGCATTTAGTTCACTGCTAGATTAAGGCAGGATAAGATATGAGAAATGTTATTGAATTCCGTGATTTGATTATTTTGTTTGGCAGAAACTTGCTCTAGTGATGTATGTTCTGAGAGGAGGTTTAACCATTGTTTTATAGAGAGTAGGTGTCTGGATTTCCAATTCAGGAGAATAGTTTTCTTCCGTGTGGGACTTCAACCGGTGACCCTCCGGTTCCCAAGCCAAGTCCCTACGGACTGAGCTACTGCCACCCCGACAATGGTTTCAGCTGTACTTGTATATTCTATTGATTAGTTTAATTTAATTTAATTTAATTTTAGAGGAGAAGAAGTAGAAAGTGGGGTGAAAAGAAAATACTCAAGTAAAACTCAAATTTGTACTTAAGTAGATGTATTTAGTTACATTACATCACTATGTTTTATTATGATTGTTTAACTGTCTATGGAGGGATCATCAGTGATGTAGTATAAGCATGTTTGCACATTTCATTGGCATAATATTAAAGTGGTACTCCAACTATTTAGTACCACTCTACCATAAAGTTGAGTGACTCCACAGTTGACAGTTTAAAACAATGTCAGTCAAAATTGTAGTAGCAGAAGCCAAGATATCCTGATTTTTTTTTGTCAGCTGTTATGGGTCAAGCTCCAAAAAATGCTGGATCCTACATTTCCCATAATGCAATTATTTTCATTCCTTCTCGTTAAACCCTCCTGGCCGCAGTTTGCGCCGCTGATGTACGTTGACAATTACATTTGAGTCACATCTCTAAGCATCAGTTTCTCTGAAAGATAAATTCGAGGCAATCTCTGAAAAACCCAGAAGATCGTTAAACACTTTAACACTGTCCATAAAGCCATTTCCAGAATCATTAAAGACTCACATAACCATCTGGATGAAAAAAATATCCCATCTGATGCACAACAAAAAACATATTTAACTTGTTTCTGAAAATGCAACTCTGTTACCTATCCATAGCTGGAAATTACATACACAAGAAAAATATGAATGTATTATGTTGTATGAAGATAAATAATAATAGAACGTAACATCAATATAGACAAATATAACTGATGGTAAAATGTTTACATTCGGTTCAGGTTGTATAAATTAAGCAAATACATATGTAATCCAGATACCATCTTTGTTTAGGAAACAGAGTTGCAACTAATTTTTATTGTGCAGCAAACTGACTCTGTTTTCATCCAGATGGTTAGAAGAGTCTTTTATAATTCTGGAAATACCTTCAGAACATCAGTAAATGTTGTAAAATGACTTAGAGAGTTCCTTAATGATCACCGGTAATATATTTTGAAGAGAAACAGATGCTTAGATCTGTGACTCGAGCTTAATGGTGATACATGAGAGGCACAAACTGGGGCTAAGACTGCTCCTGCCTCACACTTCTTTCAAACTCCACACATCCAGTTTGTTTGTTATTATTTCAGACTCGACTAAATTGAACTTCATGTGTGAAATAAGTGGAGTGTCCCTTTAATTGAAATGCCTTTCTTTCTTTTTGCGTTGTTATGAACTCATATTAGCCTACACGACTCTACAATGTCATGGAAACAGCAGACTAACAATATTCAACAGTGTAGGCCGTGTGGAGTTAAAATAAAGTCAAAATCTCATGAAAGAGACAGAAATTAATGTGGAGTCACAGCTCCTCATTGTTTAAAACACATATATTTCTATATTTTCTATAGGGGGTCTTTTCTATATAATAATAATAATAATAATAATAATAATTATCTAATAGCCTTGCAATATCTGAACCAATTCATTGAAGTCCGCTATAGTCACCTAATCCCTGAACACAATGTTAAGTGCTATTGATCTCATGAAAATGTAAAGGGACACATTTTTGTACATTGATTGTACAGGGTTTTCCAAACATTCACACATTTACACGTATGCTGTATATTCATGTTTGCCTCCAAAAAATTATCCTCAGGAGCACTCTTAGTTATACCATCTTTAGAACATTGTATATTTCTCTGTGCTTAAAGTTAATAAGCTTGATCAATATAAAACTATTGCTTTTTTCATTGTGCAAAAATGTAAACATAAAATTTACTCCTGCACTGTATATAAGTATAATTCTGAAGTACTTGAACTTTACTTTTCCATTTTACTTTATACTTTTACTCCACTACATTGACCTGACAGCTATAGTTACTTTGCAGGTGAAGATTTTAAACACAAATCATATGTTTGTTATATAAAATCACAAATTGTTGCAGATTAAACGACCCAACAGTGTTAGTTCCTACATAATGTTAATAATAATTCAACTTTGCTCAACCTTGACCAGATAAACCTTAGAATGCATCTGTAATAATAATCCAATATAGTATACTGTACGTCCAGTTGCCAGTTTATTAGATACAGCCCCATACAGCTAAAACTAATAACAGTCCTGCAATAAATCCTCCCTTCATTAATTTTTCTAATCAGTATTTGTTGAAACATTATAACCTCCATGAAGGGAGTACTTTTACTTTTGATACTTTAAGTACATGTTGCTTTTAAGACTTCTGTACTTCTACTTGAGTACATTTTGAAATGTGTTTTCTGATCTCTTTGGGGACCCATGAGCCCATTAATGCTGCTCAAGTCAGTTGCAATGTGTTGCAATGATGTTGTGAAAATAACCACAACTTCCCCAGAGCATGCAGCTCACCCCCACTCTCTGCCAACAACAGCATCCATCCACAGCACAAACCAGACACAAATAGCACTTTCTTCGTTTGAGCTTTACTTTACTCTCTTTGCTACCAACAATAAATATCCTGCAACACAATAGCTTATAGTCACATGCTTAAAATAAAAATATAAAAGAGTTAGCTTCGGGCTACCGCAACAAAACAGATTCAACATTATTGCACATTTCTGTACATGGCATGGTGGGAAATTTGGCAAACCAGATGTTTATAAAGTCAGGACTAAATGTTTTTATCCTCATGTGGCTCCTGTGATCAGTGATGGTCCCGTGATAAGACTGAGTGGTAAAACACAAACAGGTTAACAAAAGGTTAAAAAACAACATAAGGCAGATTATCTGAATTGAAAAAATAATCCTCTCAGAAGATTCAAGTTAGAGAAAACTAAACTAAGGCCCTGAAATGCTGTGTAAGAATTATATATTGAGCAAAAACATTAAAATCTATTGTATTATTCTTTCTCTAACAATGAAGTATATCCACTCTTATGTAAGACAAGCCCTGATGAGCATACACATGAATATATTGCTTTGGTACACACACACATCCAACATGATTTATGATACATAGGGTAATCTACAGTTTAAGGCAATGTATTAGACGGTTACATACAAAAAAACTGTCTCCATTTTTTTTGTTGAATTGTGGGGCGATGTAACCACGCAGACAGAGAGCTAACGGCCGTACGCAGATCCTAAACAAACTGGGAGCTTCAGAAACCGTTTTTAGAATTCTTCCACAGTGGAAAAAATATTAAAGGATAGGTTCACATTTCCCAAGTCTGTCTTAAAATAATACACACATATGTGCATTGACACAGTTTTTGCTTGCTGTAAACATTCCTCCTTTCCCTTCCTAGCATGCTGGGGGACAAATCCACAGTCCTGGTTCTGTGCATAAATGTATTTGAAAGTTCAGCTGAAGCTAATATGAGGCTGCAGCGTCCTCAGATAACCAAATCAGTGGGAATTTCATACTAAAAACATTATAAATGTTGAAGTTACCCATTGATTTGTCTAACTGGTACTGCTGAAGCCTCATTTCAGCTTCGGCTAAAAACTAGTGATGTTACGTGCTGTGCCGGGGCTTCGGAGTGTGTGTCGAGTAATCCAGGAATTTTTCTGTGAAGCACGTATCGAGGCTTGTATCATTTTAGACCAATGACGTCATTGAAGACGCCCGAAGCCGAAACACAATTAAGGATTTTTTGTTCATGAATAAAAACCTCTCCCGATCTATTTTCCTATAGTTACAAAAGCACATTCACTGCCCTCTCCCCGGTTAAACCACTGCCTCACATCTGTAATATATCTGCCTGTTTTACACTCTTTGACCAATAGGTGGTTTCATGTGCCTATGAAGCCCAGATGAAGCCGCATGAAATGAACCCTTTTGCAAAACAATTTGCTGGGGAGCTTCAATGCTTCACGAAGCTTCATCTCGCCATCACTATTAAAAACAAAACAAGGACTGTGGATTTTGCCCCCCATCTCTTACATTGGAAGCACATTAGGAAGGGATCCTTTAACGGCCAGAATGGAGAAGAGGAATGATTACATTAGGCAAAACCTGCTTCAGTGTACATATGGGCGCCTGACTAATGTAAAATGTGAACATATCCTTTAAAAGGATAGTTTGGGTGTTTTGAATTGGGGTTGTATGAGGTACTTATCCATAGTCAGTGTATTACTTACAGTAAATGACTGTTGGCAAGCCCCCAGTTTGGAGAAGCAGACAGGAGTTACCTCACGGGAGCAAAGCAAAATACTGCTGTGGAAGGGGCCGGCAGCAAAACGCATTTTAGCCACCTAAAAGAAAGGCCCACCTAAAAAGATCAATATTAGTTTAAGGTTACGCTATTTTTAGAATATTTTAGCCGGTTTACCCTACTGTGAGACAGGTATACAGTCTATGTTTCCGACAGGGAACTGAATCTGTTATCTACAGTATGCTCTCGCCAAAGCCACCAGACTCCATTGAAAAAAAACAGTAATTTTACCTTGCACAACACAAGTTGCTGGTCTACTGCTGCCTTGATTGGTTAGTTTGTTTGTGTTATTGTGTGACTTTGGTGAATCCGAACTAACCAAAGTCACACAATAACACAAATAAGAGACCAGCAACACCTGTGTTCTGCGAGGTACAATTACAGTTTTTTTCAATGAAGTCTGGTGGCTTTGGCGAGAGCATAGATGGATACAACGGCTTCATTTCCTTGTCGGAAAGGGCTGTCTGACGGCAAGATAAACCGTCGAAAATATTCTAAATATAGTGTACACTTAAACTGATATTGATTTTTTTACGTGACTAAAATACGTTTTGCCGACAGCCCCGTCCACAGTAGTACATTGATTTGGTTCCGTGCGGTAAAGCCTGTCTGTTTCTCCAAACAGGGGGCGTGCCGACCGTCATCTACCGTAGGTAGCACAGTGGACTATAGATAAGTACCTTATACAACCCCACTTCAAAACACCCAAACTCTCCCTTTAAGTACCAGAAATAATTTCACAGAGGGCCACCAATAATGGCCGAACATGCATCGGCTCCTGTCAAAAGCCTCTTTGCCTGAGCCTGCAGCTGCCTTGGAACCATGATTGAATGCTGGGCAATGTGTAAACTACAGAAGACTATCCACCTATAGTAGTGCTGCTTAGTTAGTAAAATAAATCATGTTTAATATTGGCAACTTGCCCTGTAAAAGTCTACACACTTGTTTCAAATGAAACAGAAAATGTCCTCTCAGTGATGGGAGCGTCTACAGTCTGCATCAGTAACAGTAGTAGAGTTGAGAGCGCAGCGCCCTGAAGGTGTCGTCGTCCTGCCCGCTGGCCTGCTGTCCTTCATATAGCATGGAGTCTGGGAGCACCACGCCCTCTAGTGGATCTGGCTGGCAGAACTCCACTATAAATTCCTCCTCGCAGTCCAGGAGCACTCTGGACCACGAATGCAAGTCCAGCTGGCCCGCGGTGCCGCCGTACTCCTCCGGCAGGACCGTCAAGGGGATGTTCCGGTGCAGAGAGCGCAGGTCCGAGCCGTGGAGGATGTACTGGATGAGGAGACAGCACAGATACCATATTAGTGACGTCATCTGCCTCACTACTTAAAGTGGGTATGATCAATATTTCATGTCATTTGAAAGGTGTCAGCCAGTTCCTCTCAACTCTACGGAGATTTATAGCTTCTTTCAGCTCTTTTGTTGAGTCCACAACTTTACTGTTTTGGTTCACTATCATCATAAAGTTTTCGGCCACAGCAGGAAGCTGTTTTCAGTAGAAAAACTCTAAATACACTACCTGCCCAGCTCCAAACAGCAGCCAGACACAGTTAGCAGCTAGCTGGTGACCATAGTGGAGCATTCAGCAGCTAAAGAGACAGATATTTTCCATTCATAAGGAAAATGAATGCTAATGTTGCTCTGTATCTGTGTAAATAAGCATCTGTATGCCATATTATTAACTTAAAAGGTGATAACATGTCACTGTTGTGCTTACATCTAGTTTGTGCTGCCCCAAAATTAATAAAAAACAGTTACTGCAGGTTTAAATTAACACAAAGTAACCCCTCTCAAGTGATTTAGGAAAATACAGGGTTGTGTAGCTGCTGGTTTCAGTTCATTCCCCTGAAAAGAAAATGCTTGGCCTTCCATTTTCACAGATGAAAATAGGGGAGGCACACGATTCAAAATAATCCTTTGTTTAACACAAAAGAGTCAGAGACATTCAAGGACAATAGTTACCCTCTCCGCCATCTTCTCCTTCAGAAAAGGCTTAATTATAGCAAAGATGCCTTTGAAAATCCTGGGCTCGTTTATTATGTTAACGGCCTTGATTCGGATTGGAAAGCCATCCTGTGAATTAGAAGAGAAACTGCATTCAGAACCGTCACAGCTGGTCCTTGTCAAACATTTAAATATTTCACACTCCGCAGTCACGACAAAACTCAACAGCCAGTGCTCAAGAGCCGCTGTTGTAAATGACAAGGTTTTTTTTCTCAAGTGTGTTAAAGGGGCTATATGTAAGAATCAGAAATTGCTTGTTCACAGCGACACCTGTGGCCGCAATGTCAACGAAAGTCAGCGTCCTGTTGCTCGCGCTCGCGCTTGTGCTCGCTCTACATAGACATGAACGAGCATCGGTCTAAACAGTGAGGCGACACACCTCAGCTAAAACACAATATCAATCTATATTTCACCTGCTTGGCAGTAATGTTAGCTGACCAGAGGAGGGTCTCTCCATGAATCAATGCTGATCCTAGTGTTGACTTTTCCTGTCTCAGCCTGCCGACCGCGGAGGGAACGGGGGGGGGGGGAGACACCGACACCCGGTCGGGGGGGGGAGACACCGACACCCGGTCGGGACGATAACGTAACTCGCTGCGGAGCCCCCGTCACAAAAAACGTCCACTGCACATTCACTAGATATTCTCAGAGCTAAACTAACTCTTCTGCAGTGTGCGCGCGTGCACGTGGAGTTGGAGCGAGCCGAGCGGGTGAGAACGAGCGCGGTGTGCAAGCAGGCAGCAGGAGCAGCGCGTACCCACACGCGAGCGCGCACGGGATTCCGACCCGTTATGATTTATGCGCGTGATAAGTTACAAATAGTCCCTTTAATGGTACGTTTCTACAGGGGCGTTTTTCATCAAGAGGGATCACTTCGCTTCCCAGCATTGGACGCTTGATGGGCTGCCACTAGACACAAGGCACTAGGCACCTGATTGGTCGAACGTTTTCCGTCATGGGCTGCTGCTCCCAGCTTTCAAACCGGAACCAACATGGCGGCTCGTTTGGAAACTTTCTTCTCTTATATCACGAAAATAGTTCACAGAAATGTGTTTCTGAAAACATTTTATGTGGGAAATAAGCCACGCAGATGCTGAATCTCTCTGTATTTTGGATCGACAACGCTCAGTTTAAACCTTTCTTGGGAGTTTCCAGAGGTAGCGAGTCGCGTCGGACGCCCGTGATTTGCATAAAGTAGCCTAGACCTCAATCTTATGCAAATGAGGAGCGGCCAATGTGACACCCCGTCTCTCGAATTGCGCTGCCACGCTACCAGAATGCATTGCATTCCTCACATAGACAATGAATGGGAAGCGTGGAAAGGACGGAGGCTGTGGACATGTACCATAACACAGTTACTCATATTTACCGCTGTGTCATTACAAAAAAAAAAACATTTAGTGTAAATGCTGCACTCATAGATCTATTCCAGAAAAAAAAAATGATTTGCTGATTTAATTTTAAAGGTCTTATTGACAACATGGTTATATAGACCAAATTATTTTTTTGAAATAATACATCCACCTTTAGAAAGGTGCTGAATAAAAGTATGGCTTTTCCTGAAAAAAATAATTATTATTGTGAATTAATCATTTAAAAAATTTGGCGGGTCCAAAGTAAATGATTTTTTAATCTCTGTGGAAGATATCTGACGTTTGATTCCCACTTCTAACAAGGCTTGTGAGCCAATAGTATAACAACGTTGGTGTCACGTGGTGTCTCTGGGTCGTCAGTTAGTGTGGAAAAAACTGATAAATGGCTGAGACTGACGTTAAGTTCCTGGCAACCACTTGTTGTGAAGTAAATGCAACGGAACGGGGGAGGGAGAATGCAACATCTAGTGGCTGAATGTTATCAATGTTATCAATTGTACATTTTTAAAATACATTTAAGTGTCATCAGATCATAAGATGGTAGATTTCTATCAGATGATATATTTCTATCATCAGATGTTAGATCTCTCACCTGGAGGATGCTCACAACTTTTTTGGCGAGGAATGGGCCTGGATTGGACGCTTGTGACATGCCCACACCGGTGTAGTCGGCTAAGATGACAATACCGTTCACCTGCGTCTCCTCCGGCTGGATCAGCTTCTCCAGAGTCAGATAAAGGGCCCTCACGTTGTCAACAAACGGATAATCATTTGGTTTCCATTTACCTGTAAAAGGAGTTGAGTAATCATACATCATGTACAAAGCCCGTACTGGAAGAGTTAGTCATACAACATGTACTTAGAGATTTGAAAAAATAAACTGAGTTTGAGGTCGAGTAAATAATGGGAGAGCTAAATGGATAAACAGTAATTATAAAATGGTTAATTCATTATAAAACTGCTGAATTCAGATACCAACCTGGTCGGAGACAGAGGATGTATCTCCCGTTGGGGTCCGGCTGTGGCAGGACAGTGAGAAAGCCCAGGTCCAGGACGTGTTTTACTGTGGACGGCTTTAGGTCCTGGAACACTTCTGGCCATGCCTTACGGCCTGCGTGGTAGTTGAGCAGCAGCTGTAGGGCCCGGTCATAGTCAAACTTCCTGGCCCGCAGGAAGCGCAGGAGAAAAGCGTCGTCCAGCCGGGTCCTGAGATTGGGCTGTTCCTGATGAGTGAGGCGAAAAAAAATGAGCTCCGCGGATAAAGAGTTGGTAAACATGGCGAAAACAGTAAAAGAAAGCAGGACAATCTCGAGGGATTTGTTAAGATATGGCAATCAGTCTCAGATACGGTTGACCCATCTGGACTAGAGTGTGTGTGTGTGTGTTTTTTTTTTTTCTTTTTTGAGTGTGTTGTTTTTGTGTATCATGTTTGTAAAGTTGTAACTCCAGCTGTTTTTGTGTTGTGTGTTATTAAGGTTGTTCAAAAACTATGAATAAAATTGGTTCTGTACATATTCGGAACTGGACATATATGTAATTGTTGCTAGAACCTCAATAAAAATAAATAAATAAATAAAACACTATGAAATAATGTCAATATTATTAAGGTGAGTCTGGTGACATTCTATATTTTTCTTTTGTCAACAAAACCCAAGAAAAGACCAAAAACAACAATGAATTGATCCCACTAACAAGTATAGTCTGTGTGTCTAAAGCCTCCAATGGGCCACACTGTTGCACTGGGTGATTTGTTCCTTCATTACAATGAACATGGGCACTGTAGTTTGTTTGTAGACAATCCCACATCCATCTTCCTGCTGCAGTAAATACGTCTGTGGCTGAAAATAGTCCCCCAAAAATGCACTATTTACTCCTGTTTAAAGGCAGGGTTGACGATTTTATCCAGTGTACACTATTTGTTATATTGGTTGAAATGGTCTTTACACCCCGACAGCCATCCATTACTTATGAGCTCTGAAAAAAGACCGGAAAAGAGCCGACATCTGTAGCTGCTGTAATCCTGTAAAAACGTCTACCAATCACTGCCTCTGCGCCCAGTTGTAAAGAAACAATCAGATGTCTCCCTGCCTCCCTGCTCGTACTGTACCCTTGGCGTGCACCAGACTGAACTCAAACGCCGCTGCACGTTTATTGGAGAATGGAAGAAAAAACGTCAACTGAATAAAAGTCGCTGATGACGGCTTATAGCTGAAACGCGTTTGTTTGATTGCCCAGAATAAACCTAAAAGACTCTTTATCTGTGAGTGCAGGTGATTTGTTTCTTCTGTTCTTACCGCTACCTGGCGCCCGATACTGTTCAAGATTTGGAGACATGCTCGCTGCTATTTTCTACAAAAGCTTAAGTGCCCAGCTGATTTACAAAATTATTTAGCCTTGAAAAAAAAAAAAAAAGTGTATATATTTATGACCCATTTTTAAAGATTTACGTCTTCAGAAGGAACAAATGTGCTTCGGGCTGAGAGTCACAGGAGAAGTCAGAAAGTATTTCAGACAAAGTAACACATTGTATGTTTTGATCTTTTCGTGGGATTTGATAGCTATAATAAAAAATAAAGAATATCACCAGCCCTACCTTAAAAAAAAGTTAAGAGACAATCCATCTCTTTAGACCACACATTCTGATTGTTTAAGGTTTTTGATTTATTGTATGCTAGTAATTAAAATAATTTTCATAGTGATCATTTTCATTAAAATTTTGTAGGTGTATAGAGTGTGTAATTATATTATAATTATAATTATATTGTACATTGTTGGCTTTTGCAAATCTGCCTGCTTGTCTTCAGTTAATTATATTTCCAAAACTCAAATCTGTACAGGAACTTTGCCTGCTTGCGATTAAAAAAATAAATATGTAATTAAAGAATAAGTATACCAGTTTGAGAATTTGAGTAAGCATTCAATGCCAACCATTTTTGGGGTTATAGGAACAAAGTCTTCTAATTTTAGGGATGTTTTCTACTTAACTGCCATGACCTGCTTTAAAGGTACAGTGTGTAGGATTTGGCAGCATCTAGTGGTGGTTGTAGACTGCAACCAACTGGATACCCCTCCGCTCACTCCTCCCTTTCCAAGACTGCGGTAACGCGAGCCGCAGAGTAGTTATAGTAGACATACTGTAGTTATGAATATTATATTCCATTTCTGCTAATAGATCCCTCGAAATGTTACACACTGTTCCTTTAAATATGACCGGCACATAAACAGGAATGAGACTGTTATGTTTGTATGAATACCTTCAGTATCATGTCTCTCAGTGCTTGGACATCCCGCAGACGCCACTCTGGCTTCTCCTGGAGCTCTTCCCGTGCCTTGTGCACCAGCTCAGGGGTCAGGGTGCAGGAATACATGGGTGGAGGGGGTCCAGGGAACCAGCTGTGTCCTGTAGCTGCTGATGGGTCCACTGGAGGAGATCTGAGATCGATTGACTCATGCTGATCGGCGGCCATGGACTGACTGGGTGAAGCTGTTTGGACAGAAACACACAAGAGGACCAGAGAGGCTATGAAAACACTAAAAGACTAGGCTTCTGGCAGGTGTCACACACAGTGACGGAAGGTAACCAAGTACGTTACATTTACTCAAGTACTGTTGAATGCAGGACTTTTACTTGTAGTAAAGTATTTTCACAGTGTGGTATTAGTACTTTTACTTCAGCAAATGATCTGAATACTTCTTCCACCACTACACACACATAGTTTACATCCATTTATACAATTTTACTTGACCTAGACATCATTTATTGGTAATAAAACGTTCCCTGATACCAGAAAATAGTAGGAGAGTTCACTCCAACACCACAAACATGATCTGTAAGTATTTGTTTAGCATTGAGTTAGATCCTCAGCCGACACTGACTAGCTAATAGATCCTGATCCTGAGCAGAACCGAGGCGACACAACTTAAGTCAGAAAAATGACTGAATACCAACCCGGAGATACGTTTAACATCAACCGACTAGGACACACATAAACGCCTTTTATGAGCATCCATTGACAAGAGAAAAAAATGTCAACAAAAAGCCGTGACGACCAGAAAACTGTCAAAAATCACAACCGACCTGTCAGGAAAATCCTTTTTCCGGGTAGAGAAATGGCGCTCTCTCATTGGTCCAGATGCCAGCACGTGACGCAATGTCGACGCACCAGAGTGGTCTGTTGTTTTGATGGCTATGCTGCGTTCCAATGCCCCACGGAAACTAGCCACTCAATCTTGGAAAAAAAAGGATCTTGCTATAAAAAATAGTTCTCCGTGGGTGTTTCGTGAGTCACACGTTTTTTACACTTTAAACAATTGTTCTTCAAAAACGAGTTTTTAACAAATGACTGACTGACATGGCAAGATTTTACTTGCTAAAACAAACATTACATTCTACGACCCTTTTGTAGTGGATTTTCACACGGCTTCAGTGCATATGAACCTCACATGTTGCAAACTAACATAAATAGAAATGTCATGCTTCTTCACGCACTATTGAATAATAGTTTAAAGTTAGTTTAAAGCATTAGGTCTATTTTAACGACAGCACATGATTGCATTAAAATAATTATAAAAATGTTTTTATAGTAGGCTGCAGTAGTTGGTGCATACTGCGTGGAGTTGTATTTCCTGTAGATGTACACATCTTTATCATTTAAAAAAAAAAAATGTTACATAGTTATCTAGTTATGGTTATACTAATGTAACAGATTCTCCTACACTTGTTGATTCTTTAAGACTGTATTTTGGTTAAGAAGAGGTTTGGTCCCTCTCGTTTGCCGTAGGGACGGAAGACTAGTTGGCGGGCTTCCACTGTGATTCTGGGTAGTGGAAGGAGAAATAAAGCTGACGGCGGTTGCTGCTCAATGTCATTCACCACGTCGTTTGTTATCTCTATATTATATCAGTTAGACGAACCCAAGTTACACGGCTACACTAATGTTAACTATATGTACAGAGGGTTGATGAGGCACATATATATATATATATATATATATATATATATATATATATATATATAAATTGTGGGCAGATCGCATATATCAATTACACTTGAATACAGTAGATGGCAGAGTTTGTCTATATTGCTCAACCTGCATCCCTGTCACTATAGGCCAGTGGTTCTCAAACTTTTTTCACCAAGTACCACCTCAGAACATATTTGGCTCTCCCAGTACCACCATTATGACCGATGTTAAAATACAGTAGCGTAGGCCTACCCTATTCAGCAATGCACAGTTCACGCAGGAGGCAAATTTATTCCTAATAAGAATATTGCTTATTGTTGACTTTTGTCAGCCACAGCCACGCTGTACAAAGGGGTAGCACTAGAACTGGCACTTAAACTCTTCCACACAACTCTCATACTACGCAAGGGGCAGCTCCTCACACTAGGCATGCATGATATGAGGAACATCTGCGATGTGCGATAACACTGTTCAATATTGCGATGACTATATGACTTGCGATAAATAAACAAATATTGAAATGTGCATATTAGCTATACATAATCATATACTGTATTTAAAATATAACTAGGCTAAATGTTGTTTCTAGAGCAGCAACAGTAATGTTTACAACAGCAAAGCCACTATATAAACGCATTAATGTCTCACTGGAAACAAATCTAAAATGTTAATAAAATAAATCATATTCCTGTGTAAGCGCCATTTACTAGTACCAAGTTTATGTTTATTGTTTGGATGATATTATTTGCTGAAGTTCAGTGAGGAATATATTTCAGTTTAATGTTGGAGAATATTTTGACTATATATGGTGTGATTCATTCCTGTATTTGACCACTGTGAATTTGAGTTTCATCCTGTGCGGCTTCCGGAGCAACACGGTTGTTTTACCATTGCCGTTGGCGTTGCTACCGTGCCGACTCAACGCGTAAAACATTGTCATGTCGTCCTTGAAGTGTGGTTATTGACAGAAAGTAGGTTAAGATGAAGATAAGAACAATGAAGACTAAAGATAGCCACTACATTAAGTAAAACAACCTGCTCACGAGGAGCAGGCCTACTGCTGCATCACCATGACGACAAAAGAACTGAACAAAACAGAATAAGACTACGGTTCAGATAAGTGCCCAAAGTTAACGTGTGCAAAAGAAGTTATAAGAAGACATAAGGAAACTGTCTGAAGACAGCATGGACACGGATATGCTGCAGAAATGTGCCAAAAATGAATAAACATATGATACTCAGCTTCTTGAAAAAATGAGACAACAAGGACGTATTGGTCTTAAGAAGATGACATTTGTTAAGAAAGCCTGCTGTGCTTTGTGTCATAGACCATTTCTCATGAATACTTGTTTAACTAGAAGTTGTGTAAACAGTAGGGGTGTGACGAAATATCGTGCCACGAAATATTGCGATATAAAAACGTGACGATATGCATCGTCGAGACGAAAAACTGAATTGCGATATCAGGGCCTAATAGTTACTACGTACATACGGGCTCCGTTGCTAAAGCTCCAGCCTCTTCCTGCTGCTGTACAAGGCCGATGGAAGGAGGCTAAGTACAAGTCATATCTCTGGGGTACAACACATGCGCAGTAAAATCTGGTCTGCCCTCGACGAAATTGAACCAATCGCAACGCCAGACCGCAGCTTCAGTTACACTGCGCATGTGTCATACCCCTACGACCCAGCCTCCTTTCATAGGCCTTGAGGGAGCTCCACACACAGCGCAGCCAGTGAACAGCTGATCAGAGAGGCTGCGGTGGAGAGACGAGTTGACGCTACGCTCGTTGCTGTAGTAAGTACAATAAAACTTTGCAAGTGTAAAGCCAAGATACGTTATTACACCTGTTCAACAAGCATAAACACGATGAAACAGTTAAACATGTAAGAAAACAACGTTTCAATCTGCTCTGTCCGCTGTCTCTCATCCTACGCCGCTATGTTTACATAAGCAGAGCGCGTTAGCTCGGCGGCTAACAGCTAACTGTAAAAACATGTATTATTGTTATAATATCGTATCGTATCGAGATCATGAACCCAATATCGTGTATCGTATCGTATCATGAGCTGAGAGAATCGTCACACCCCTAGTAAACAACGAACATGTCGGACGACAACAGACAGGATTCCACGTCAAGAGCCCAGAGCTGCAGCGGCAGGTCTGGCCACAAGAGGGCACCAAAATACACCGAAAGAGGTTTGGAAGCACGACTGACCAGGCATATAAATGCAAGGCGATCTAAGCTGTCACAGTTAACATAATAAATGAAAGATGATGAGAGTCCAGAAATTGTTGATGAACATTTGTATGAATGCTCAAAACTACTAAAGGACTTTATTGATGCAAATGAGGATGTACTGTTGCTGTTACCTGAAGAAGAAAAGGATGCTGACCAAAGGTTTTGGTACAAGCCAAAAGAGGAACAATTCAGAAATTTCATGAGCGAAGTTGAAAAATAGATTGCTACAACGAGGGAGCAACATCAAGAGGATGTGAATCCAAATGATAGTGTATCTGTGACTGATAACCAGCAGAAAAGAAATCTTGTTTATGTGTTGCACGAAGCACAGTTACCAGCAGCTCATCTAGATCATCCAGAGTCTCATCCATATCATCTGTACGACAGAAGGAACAAGCAGAACATGCCACCTTACTTGCACGTGCAGCATCCCTGAAACAGAGACAGGCATTAGACATTGAAGAATGCAAGTTAAAGGCAAAAAAGGAACAGCTTGAGATCGAAACAACTATTGCTGCCTCTACAGCCAAAATAAAGGTGTTGGAAAACTGTGAGTATGAGAGCTGTAACAGTGATGTAACTGCTCACCGTGAGGTAAGCTTAGTGGTCAATCAGCAGCTAAGCAGCCAAGAGCCAGAAATACGTTGTGAACATAATGAGCAGTCAAAGGCAAATGACTATCAAGTGAAACAAGAAGATGACATACAGCTAAGTGATTACAATGGTAATCCAGTAAACCTGTATGAAGTTATGCTGAAACAAAATGACATCACTGAGATGTTAGTCAAACAACAGAGACTGTCACATCTGCCCCAAAGAGATGTTCCTGTTTTCAGTGGTGATCCACTTGAGTTTAGATCATTCTTAAGGGCATTTGACCATACTATTCATGACAAAGCTGAAAGTGATAGTGACAGGTTATATTACCTTGAACAGTTTACCAGAGGTGAGCCCAGAGACTTGGTCAGAAGTTGTCAGCACATGAGTCCTCATCAAGGCTACATTGAGGCAAGGAAATTGCTGACTTATCACTATGGTAACGAACTGAAAATTGCATCTGCATACATAAACAGGGCCCTCAACTGGCCTCAAATTAAACCAGATGATGCTAAGGCTCTTCATAGTTACTCCCTGTTTCTCACGGGTTGTAACAATGCAATGAAAGACATCACCCAGCTTCAAGACATGGAGAATCCCATTAACATCAGAGTCATTGTTTCTAAGTTACCATACAAAATGAGAGAAATGTGGAGAGTTTCTGCCTTTGACATTCAAGAGAAAAGTGGAAAGAGAGCAAAGTTTCCAGATTTGGTCAGATTCATAAACAGGCAAGCCAAAATAGCTGCAGATCCTGTGTTTGGGGACATAAAGGATGCTGAAGATAAGGGAAAACCTTATGCAAATGTGAGAATGACTCTAGCACCCAGGCCAAAGGGGAGTGCATTTGCAACAAGTGTAGCACCAGCATCAAATGAAAAGTCACCTGAAGACAGCAAAAACTCCTCATGTTACACCAGTAATGCCTTCCAGAAGCCATGTGTATACTGTGAAAAACAACATGCATTGGCAGAATTCAACAAAATCAGAAACCAGCCTTACAAGGAAAGACTAGAGTTTATCAAAGGAAAGGGTCTATGCTTTGCATGTTTGGTACCAGGACATTTGAGTAAAGACTGTAAGAAACGAGCTTCATGTGAGCACTGCTCTAAGAGACATCCAAGCATGCTTCATTTCACAAGGGAAGATAAGGAAGCAGTTGAGAGCAGTCAGAGAAACACCACTGAAAGTACTACGACTAGTGAATCAACACACATTTCAGGTGGAATTTGTGGAGCCACCGGGGCCGGAAAGGACAGTCGTGTTTTGTCAATTGTGCCAGTGTGTGTCAAGTTAAAGAAAAGCAACAAGATAGTTGAGACCAATGCATTCATGGATAATGGAAGCCAAGCCACATTCTGCTCTGAGAAGCTGATGAGACAGCTTGACACAGAAGGCAAGAAAACTAAAATTCTGCTTCGCACAATGGGTCAGGAAAAGTTGGAGCCAATCTACCATCTTTCAGGATTAGAGGTGTGTGGTTTGAAAGAGAACATTTATGTTGACTTACCTGACATTTACACCCATAAAGACATTCCAGTGCCCAAAGACAACATTCCAGTGCAGGAAGATTTGGAACAGTGGCCACACCTTCAGAGAATTCAGCTGCCACACATAGATGCAGACATTGGACTGTTGATAGGATGTGATGTTTACAAGGCTATGGAACCATGGGAGGTCATTCACAGTGAGGATGAAGGTCCATATGCAGCTCGCACAATCATATGTTGGGTCATCAACGGTCCTCTCTGGAGAGATGATTGTACTGCTCCACCTAAAAGTGGATTAAGTGTTTCTGTGAATCGCATCCGTATTGCGAGGGTAGAGGACATGCTGGTGCAACAATTCAACCATGATTTTCCAGAAAAGGCCAGTGAAGAAAAACAGGAAATGTCACAAGAAGACATTCAGTTTTTGGACTCTGTTAATGAAACAGTTAAAGGGGTTGATGGATACTACAGTATAAGTCTTCCCTTGAGAAACAAGGCCGTCAAAATGCCTGACAACCGCAGTGTAGTTGTGCAGAGAGCAGAAAACCTGAAAAGGAAACTTGTCAAAAACAAAGAATTCACAGAGAATATCAAAGCTTCATGTCTGACCTGTTGAGTAAAGGCTACGCAGTTCCAGTACCAAATGAAGAGACTGTGTCTGAAGATAAGAGATTTTGATACATCCCTCATCATGGGGTGTACCACCCCCAAAAAGGGAAGCTCTGCGTAGTTTTTGACTTTGCGGTATCATATCAAGGCAAGTCACTGAATGGAGAACTTTTGCAAGGTCCAGATTTAACAAACACAGTTGTTGGAGGGTTGACACGATTCAGACATGACCACATTGCCTTAATATCAGACATAGAGGCTATGTATCACCAAGTAAGAGTACCACCAGAGGACAGTGACCTTCTGCGTTTCCTCTGGTGGCCGAATGGAGACTTGAATGAACCTCTGCAAGAATACAAGATGGTTGTGCACTTGTTTGGGGCAACGTCCTCCCCCAGCTGTGCCAACTTTGCGCTGAAGAAGACAGCTGAAGATGCTAAAGACAAAATGACACCTGCTGCAGTTAAAGCAGTTCTGAACAGTTTTTAAGTAGATGATTGTCTACTGTCAGTGTCAGATGAAACCCAAGCGTGTGCTATGGTCAAAGAATTAGCAGCACTGTGTGAGAGTGGAGGATTCCATCAAACAAAGTGGATGAGTAATAGCAGAGCCGTCCTTGCCTCCATACCTGAAACAGAAAGGGCAAAGGGGGTTAAGGATTTGGATCTCAGTCATGATGCGTTACCTGATGAAAGAGTCTTAGGAGTAAACTGGTGTGCAGAGTCAGATGTATTCAAGATCAGGATAAATGCAAAACATACACCACAGACAAGACGTGGTATCCTCTCGTTTGTGAGTGCTATATATGATCCGTTAGGATTTCTGTCCCCAGTCATCCTTCCAGCAAAAATTATCCTGCAGGAGCTATGTGGCAGGAAAGTCTCCTGGGATGAGGATATCCCTGCTGAACTGGCTCAAAGGTCACAAATGTGGCTTTCTGATCTCACAAAGCTTCATGGTTTCACTGTTGATAGATGCCTGAAACCGACTGGATTTGGAACAATCACATCAGCACAGTTGCATCACTTCGCTGATGCGAGTGAGAAAGGCTATGGAGTTGTTACCTACCTTTGCATAACAAATAAAAAAGGGGAAACTCACTGTTCATTCATCATCACCGCTGAAACAAACAACAATTCCGAGGCTGGAATTAACAGCAGCTGCAGTTGCTGTAAAAATGGGTCGGCTCATGAGAAAGGAGCTGCAAATGCCGCTGGAAGAATCTGTGCTTTGGTCTAACAGTACTACTGTGTTGAGGTACATTGCCAATGAAAATGTCAGGTACAAAACATTTGTAGCAAACAGAGTGTCACTCATCAGAGACAATACTAAACCAAGTCAGTGGATGTATGTTAATTCAGAGTTGAATCCCGCTGATCATACATCACGGGGAATGAATGCAGACACATTCACAAGATGTCAAACCTGGATTGCTTGGCCACAGTTTTTGACAAAGGACAAGGAACACTGGCCAGTTTCACCAGACATGAAAGAAATACACAAAGGTGATGTTGAAGTTAAAGGAGCAATGTGTGTGAATGCTACAAATGTGCATGAGAACCTTCTTAACAAGCTGATTTGTCACTATTCAGAGTGGCACCTAATGTGAAAACGCCCCAACATGCAAAAAGATCTCAGCAAAACCTAGTGAACAGAGAATGGCAAATTTGCCACAAGATCGTTTGATACCTGACAAGCCCTCATTCACTAATGCTGGAATAGACTTTTTTGGGCCCTTTGAGGTCAAGCGTGGGCGGAGTAGAGTCAAGAGGTATGGTGTATTGTTCACATGTCTTACTGTTAGAACAATTCACATAGAAGTTGCCCATTCACTTGACACTGACTCATGCATAATGAATTTAGGAGATTTATTGCTAGGAGAGGCCAAGTGTTTGTTATGAGATCAGATAATGGCACAAACCTGGTGGTAGCAGAGAAAGAAATGCGTGAAGCAATCAAAGGTTGGAATCAATCAAAAATCTCAGACATGCTCATCCAGAAAGGCATTACCTGGATATTCAACCCACCAGCAGGTTCACATTTTGGTGGCGTCTGGGAGAGGCAGATACGATCTGTGAGGAAAATTCTTAACCAGACTCTGAAACAGCAGGCTCTGAAACAGCAGCCTCTTGACGAAGAATGCCTCCTGACATTGTTATGTGAAGTTGAGGCCGTTATCAATGGCAGGCAAATAACAAGAGTCTCAAATGATCCAGACGATCTAGAAGCACTGACACCTAACCACGTACTTCTCCTTAAAAGACAACCAGTGCTACCACCTGGAGTATTTCAAAAGGAAGATCTGTACGTCAAGAGGAGGTGGAAACAGGTGCAGTACCTGTCTGACATCTTTTCGAAGCATTGGACAAAGGAGTACTTGCCGCTTTTGCAAGAAAGATAGAAATTGTTAGTACCCAGGAGAAATCTGAAACCAGGAGATGTCGTCCTCATAGTTGATGACAGTGCACCAAGAAGCTCCTGGTGGATGGCAAAAGTCGAAAGGACAGTTTCTGATTCAAACGGACATGTCAGACGTGTATTTGTGACATAACAAATAAGTTATGTCTGTTGCTTGAAATGGATGAGCAAGTGTAGATGTTCATATTTCATGTACGATATACTTGTGCTTAAAGCATAAGATTTATGCTACATACTACATTTGAGTAAATTTTGTATTCAACTAAATGTGGATTTGAAATGTACTGTTTAGGAGATGAATATAAGTTGATGATTAAATGAGTCAGTCATATAAATCCTGAGTTTTAGGTTACATGACACTTTAATTGTGTTACGATGCAGAGGTGGGGGACTCAAGTCAGACTTGAGTCGTAAATTTGAGGACTTGAGAGTTGCTTGACTAACATTGATAAAAGACTCGACTTGACTTTGACTTGGTATTCATGACTTGAGACTGGACTTAGACTTAAGACGGATGACTCGAAAGGACTTGACTTTTTTTTTTAATTAAATATATTTTCATTTTTCTAGATATTGAGAAGTTACATTTTGTTTTTGAAACATCGAGTGATTTCTAGTGCAATGCACGCAAACCTGGCAACCTACTAGGACGCGGCAGGCAACAGAGGCCAACGCAGGATGCAGCAAGCTATCATGGAGGGGCCTAGTACAAAAATAACAAAATTTGGATTCAATGATTATTTTGGCGATGACGGTAGTAAGAAGAGAACAGCGGTGTCAAAGTCTGCAGCTCAAAAATCAGTAACACGACCACCACAACATCAAACTTTATCCGTCACTACAAAACCCACAAAGAAAGGTAGGCTATGTGAGTGTGTCTTTTTAGCTTACTTATTGGCTGGTCAAATGTTAGCTAGAATGCTAACTTTGAGTTTAAGCGACGTTAGACTTGGCTTCGAATCGATTATGCATTTTATTGAGAAGACATATCGTTAATGTAAAAGACAATCGGGGGACTGATTCGGGGCCAGATAACCCGTTAAACTATGGGGGCACGTTAGTAGCTAACACAGCTGCGTGCTCAATTTCACAGGTATCAATCTGGCTGATGGAGGCACCGGTATTTTGGTGTGTTGTTTACGGTGACCAGACGTCCCGGTTGTCCGGGACTGTCCCAGTTTCAAGCTGATGTGTCCCGAGTCCCGACAAATATCTGTAAAACACTCAAATGTCCCGGTTTTCAACAGTCACTAATAAATTGTTCCGGTTTTCACTACAATTAAAATAACAATACTATACTTACATAGACGTTTATCATGTTCCACTCATTAATCAATTGTGCGCACGAGATAAGTATACAGAGAGCCAGCACAGCGCACCGCTGCAGTCGCGCTGTTAAGGCACAATTACGCACGGACACCAACAGATCCGCTTGTTACATTTAGTGTAGTTTTGAAACATAGAACCCTCCGTGCTTATACAGTACAGTATGTGCACATCAAATGTGTCGTTTTGATTAATTATTCTACACAGTTCCTTCTGCGCATCAACAGGCATTTTGCTCCTCTTATAACTCCCTCAGGACCGTCCGTTCTGTCAGTCTTTGAACCGGATGGTGTCTCCATCCTGACCAAAATGTGGTCTGAGCTACACATTTTTAATTATAATAGGCTGTGGCTGTGGCAAGCCACATGATGTGATAGAGATGGTTCGGATTCAAAACTAAAGTTGAAAAATAATGTACGTAGGCCCAGACAACAATAAGTTTACCCTGAGAGAAAACTCTCTACAGGACTCCCAAACTAGCCACAGCACCAGACAAATGGGATTACAGCCCAGGTGTTGATTTTTATAACGTCAGAGATTGCTTCATTCATAATTATGATGCATTATTTTCTGATGATCAAGTTCGTTGTTAAAAGTTTTTCTAAAAGTTTCTGAAATGTATGCCATGAAATGTATGCCTTTGTTGTTTTATAGCTAAGAGATAGTTTATAGCCTACCAATGCACAATTTATAATCAGAGGAGGTTTGTAAATGTTTCATTTGAATATGTGATATTCCCATAACATTAGCTATTGTTATTATTATTATTATTATTATTATTATTATTATTATTTTTATTAAAGCAGCCTCCAGATCGAAATAAAAGGAAGAGAGAAGGAATGAAGAATACTATACAGATTTTGTTAACAATATTTATTTATCCATGACTAAATATTTTCAAGGGACACTTCACTTGCAACTTTTTTTTTAATTTGCCATGGTGAGCATTTTAATTTGACTCGCCATGAATCCTGTAAAGTATGCCTATAATCATCTTTTCATGACCACTGTCTTTTAACTGATTTTAAATGTGGAAACAGGGGTAGATCATCAGAGTTTCGTATGACTTGACTTGTGACTTGCTTGACCTGAGCAGTGACTTGACTTGACTTGCTTGATTTACAGCAGGGACTCGACTTGACTTGCTTGATTCTCACCACAGTGACTTGGGACTTGCTTGAGACTTGAAGGCTGAGACTTGAGACTTGCTCGTGACTTGCCATGTGTGACTTACTCCAACCTCTGCTAAGATGTAATTGTTATGCTTCAGCAGTAACAATTAGGGGCCGGAATGTAAGCGCCATTTACTAGTGCCAAGTTTATGTTTATTGTTACGATGATATTATTTGCTGGAGTTCAGTGAAGAATATATTTCAGTTTAATGTTGGAGGATTTTGTGACTGTATATGGTGTGATTCATTTCTGTATTTGACCACTGTGAATTTGAGTTTCATCCTTTGCGGCTTCCGTACACATGTGACAAAGGGACAGGAAGTGAATTTTATTGTGAAGTGACTTTTATTGTGAAAGGTTCTGCTGTGTAAATAAACGAGTGAACGGCGGAGCAACACGGTTGTTTTACCGTTGCCGTTGCTACCGGGCCGACTCGGCGCGTAAAACATTGTCATGTCGTCCTTGAAGTGTGGTTATTGACAGAGTAAGTTAAGATGAAGATAAGAACAATGAAGACTAAAGATAGCCACTACATCCTGACATGAAAATACTAAGTGAAGTTTATAAAGACTGAAGAACACAGACAGTATCAGTCCTTCCTCCTGTCCTCTGTCTTCCCTCTGCTGCAGGTAACGTTAGGGCTGATAGAGGAAAGAGGGGCTGTTTTGTTTCAGCCAGCTGATGAGTTTACAGGTAAGATACGTGACAAACTAACCTTAACAGTCTGACTACATAGCCTACTGCCAGCTTTAGTTTTAGCGTGTGTAGCCGAGGGTGACGCTGCTCCTATACTTTATGAAGATAATAAATTAATAACACGGAGGCTCCGTAGTCTACAGCGCATCACCGCTTCACGCCTTCCGTTCCTTCACAATAAACTTCCTGGACACCTACACTGGATCACTGCTTACTAGGGAACTAAAGTCAGTCAGAACTCAACTAAATAACTTACATGTGTTTACAGTTCGCTGTTAGCCGCCGAGCATATGCCTGTCTGGCGGTGGATGAGAGACTGCAGACAGAGCAGATTGAAACGTCGCTTTCCCACATGTTTAACCGTTTCATCATGGTTATGCTTGTTGAACAGGTGTAATGATAACGTGTCTTGGCTTTACACTTGCAAAGTTTTATCTTGTAGTAACGAGTAGTTGTAGCTGTCTCAACCGCGGCCTCTCTGATCAGCTCTTCACAGACTGGCTGGGCTGGTTTTTAATGTGAGTCGAGAGCTCCGACGCAGCAGAGGAGAGGAGGCAGCGTTAACCATTCCTAAATATAATGATTTTTTTTATTCATCGCGTTTCAGACAGCCTTTTGCGATGTGTTCATCGCGCATGTTCATATGATGACGATGAAAATACGATTTATGGGTCAGCCCTATTTCTTATTCATTTTTAAAAAATATTAAAGAGATCCCATAGTTACCATAGTTTGAGAACCACTGCATAGGCTACATGTCTCAAGATCTATCAGGTATGTTTTCTACTTCAAAATTCATTTTTAAAAATAATACTAACTAATGTATATATATTTATGTACTTCTTGGTGTTTTGGTAAGAAAAAAAGTAATTTACTTGGATATCTTTGAGGATGACTTCCATGTCTGAAACTTCCACTTGTTTTCTAAGCCAAACCTCTGTCATGACTCATGTCAATCTATAGTTGAGTGAGTCTAAATGCAGCACATTTATATTAGCTACGGATTTATTCAGCTGGAATGTAGAAATAGATCCTTGAAGTGTCCACCCTCTCTCTCCCTCTCTTGAATCAGTGCTATCTATAATGATTTTATGGCACTTTATCAGTCTGAAGCAACGTGTTGCATCAGTGAACAAGCAGCACTGCCACGTTGGACCCCTGGGTTTTCCCTCCAGAGACTCTCCAACATGTCCGATTTCTTTATTATGTTGTCAGAGAATGTGCAATCCCATTAATTCCTCAGAAAATCATTGATAATATAAAATATGGTCTGCAGAAAATGCGATGTAAAAATAGATCTTGAGATTTATTAATTCATCTTCACATTGTAAGGCGAACCATTGCCTGTTTTTGTAAGGCAGTACAGGTTACAAGGCACAATTTATTCCATCAGTTAAACTATCACAAAGTTCTAAACAAAAAATATAATTTATATTGTTTTTAAAAACCAATACAACATATTATTGGGAAACTTCCTCGGTGTGTCTGCCTGTGACTTTTATAAAGTGGCACCACAGAGTTCACTATTCGTACCAAGAATCAATTTGACTTTTGTAAATATGTATTTTCCAGTACATAAAACAAACCATATATAGTCTTGTCACAGAATGTTTAAAAGCTGAACTCGTTCAAGTGATTTCCTTTAGCTTTGATAAAATTCCTGACTGAAAGTTGACACAATTTTATCACTAATGAACATAAAATAAAATACTGTGCAACACTAAATACGCGACAATGCAAGGCCTGTTGTAACATTCATAAAATACTGACATGATCACGCCACCATGTCTAACATGAGCCTTACTGCACACACTGAGGTCATGCTAAAGGAAGTGATGTTACCCAATAATAAACTACATATATACAACAATATACGTCTTCCTACGCCTCGATCTTACAGAACGACAGAATGAGAGGATAGTTTTGTTGCTTATAGTTTTTGTCTGGCTTTCGCTGAGCTGTGGAGCTCAACTGAAGCTGCAACAAATAGATCCCTGAAGAAAAACAGCAATCTGCAAGGGACATCATTGCAATTATATTCTATATATTTATTATTTCAGTCAAGTTGACAGCTTCAATGCTGATTATGTATAAACTTAACATATAAAGACCCTGGTTTAACACAATAAAAAGGCTGAAGGAATCAGGGTTCAGAGGATTGTTAGATGGCCTCTTGCTTTGTAATAGTAGGCTGAGGGATAGAGGTGGGCTGCTTAGGCACAGTGGCTATGACCCCTTGAGCCAGTTTATAGTGTTCTGAGCTGGAGGCAGTAGGCGGAGACGGGATCGGGGTTTCAGGAGTGGCTGAAAAGTAGAACACAAAAGGAGCAGGAGCGAGTTTAGAGGGAGAAACTGCAGCATAAGCAGGTGTATATTTACCATTCTGTGGTATAACATGTCTTGGGGGCAAAAACAGTTTTCGGATGAGGAATAAGCACTTTTGTGAAATTTCTCAGAGCATTAAACATGTTAAGAAAGAATAACAGACGTTCTCTTTGACAAAATAAGCCAGATTAGTTGCCATAAAGAATTTAGAGGATTATTCTGCCAAGCCTGTTTGTCCTTCCAGCTACCTGACTAGGCTGCACATGGAGCTGGGTGAGGGAGGTTTGACCGTCTGTTAATTATTTTAATTCACTTAGACTAATCTTTCTGATCAAACTTGGATGGACAAAAAATATCGCAGTTCTTCTACTGTATGTCAATGAAAAAAAACTAAAAAAAAAAATTCCATAATAACCTTTCAGCATATTGTAATTCAAGTGTTCGTAGAGATAACTAGACTCATCCTCATGGCTCTGTTTTCAGTTTTTAAAAAATCTAGCCCGTGACTGGAGACTTTGGCCAATCACAGGTCATTTCAGAGAGAGAGCATTCCTATTGGCTGTTCATTCAACGGGGGCAGCTGTCAATCACTCGCGAACTCCGATCAAACGGTCAAACTAGGCAGCGCTGATCAAATATGAATCAATATTCTGTTACTGTAATGCCTATTGCTCACCTCAAATGTTTTCAGAAACATCTTGTAGTGTACTGTTTAGCTGTAAAATGAGAAACTTTGCTCCGACCGGTGGGCGGTGCTTGGTATTTCTTCAACTTATCTCAGCGTGGCTGCCGGGTCACAAACTTTCTCATTTTACAGCTAAACAGTACACTACAAGATGATTCTGAAAACATTTGAGGCGAGAAATAGGCATTACAGTAACAGAATATTGATTCATATTTGATCAGGGCTGCCTAGTTTGACTGTTTGATCGGAGTTTGTGAGTGATTGACAGCTGCTCAGAGACGGCAAGGCTCCAGCTCGGCTCCAGCTCGGCTCTGATTGGTTGTTTTCCTCCGGTCTGTGAAATCTTGCAGATGCCATTAGGAGCACCGGAGGACACAGAGGTACAAGATTTCTTTCAGATTACCTGCCTCATGCACTACTGTCAGGATATAGTGACCGTTTTATAAAAATAACTTTTTTTAATCATATTTGCTCCAATTCTACCTACTGCTGCTTTAAGATGAATACAGAGAATTAATCTTAGATGCCACAACAGTTGTACTTCACATTTATGTTTTGTACTTACAGATTTGACCGTTATGGATCGCCGTTGGGATGTTGCTGGTTACTATAACATTGCTGCTGAGGTGCTCCTGAACTAGGTGAGGGTGCAGAGAGTGAGGTGCGTGTGAAGCCTCATTGGCAGAACCTGAAAGACACACAAAATACAGTATTAATTTCTATAGCATATCTGACCGCACAAAGAATGCCACGCTCCTCTCTATCGTCTATTTTGTTAATACACGTGGATTACAATGCATACTGACCCAAAGCTTTTAAGATCAGAGGTCGTGGTTGTTTACAAATGATCTCACCTCCGAGAAGCATTTCTTGCAGCAGGTTGTCGATCTTGGCCATGCCAAAGAGTTTGACAAACTGGATCTGCTCAATCATCTGCCAGGTGATGCTCTGTAGCGTCGGCAGCAGCAGCAGCAGCTCCCCGAAGCGGCCCCGGGAGTCGTACTGCCTGTCGTTGATGTAGTCCTCCAGGCTGACCTGGACTTGGTATCGCATCCGTTTGATCTTTCCAGGGTCACTCAGACCTTTAGCATCTGTGGGCAAAAAAAGGCAGGGGGTGTTTACAAAGAGAAGTGTGATAATGAGTTGTAACTTTTTGCTTGTATACGGCGTCTACTAGAATACTTCTCACTGATGTTATTGGCTTGAAAAGTAGCACAACATAATTCCAAAGATTAGTCAGTACCTGGGTCAAAGAAAACTATGGCTTTCAAGCAGGCATATTCATTGTCGTCTATCTGGAGCTCCTGGAAGGGAAGCACCAGCTCATCCAGGATTCTCACCGCCACCCGGCCCACCTCCAACTCTGGGCAGTTTCTGGGAATGATGTGGTCATTTCCTGCAGGAGCATCACATTTTAGTTTTAGTGCATGAGGAGACTTTTTGTAACAGATTTGGGCAATATGAGTGTGGTAAAACACTCCTTCATGTGTCAGTTTTACCTAATAAGAGGATGTCTTTGTAAAGCATGGACCTCTTTGCAGCGCCGAGCAAGAGGTGTTCTCCAGCGTGAGCTCGCAGCAACGCCACCTGAAACACAGCAAATTTATTGACTCATTAGCTGTGTGATAATAAGTCTGCCATCCTCTACATGTTCATTTGAATGTTTTTATGACAGGGCTGTCAAAGTTAACGCAATAATAACGCAAATTTGTTTTAACGCCACTTATTTCTGTGACGCATTAATGCAATCGATCTTTCAAAGACTGTATTGGGCTCACTTTTAAAGCTAGAGTGAAGATATTGGCATCATATGAAACTAGAAAACCTAAGGAATCCATTGTACCAACCATATCGGGCTTGTCGCGAGGGAGGTTAAATAACGCTCCAGACTTGCGCTAAATTTTGACAAGGAAAAACTGTCATGGCCATTTTCAAAGGGGTCCCTTGACCTCTGACCTCAAGATATGTGAATGAAAATGGATTCTATGGGTACCCATGAGTCTCCCCTTTACAGACATGCCCACTTTATGATAATTACATGCTGTTTGGGGTAAATCATAGTCAAGGCAGCACACTGACACACTGACAGCTGTTGTTGCCTGTTGGGCTTGAGTTTGCCATGTTATGATTTGAGCATATTTTTTATGCTAAATGCAGTAACTGTGAGGGTTTCTGGACAATATTTGTCAATGTTTTGTATTGTTATTTGATTTCCAATAATAAATATATACATATGTTTGCATAAAGCAAGCATATTTGCCCACTCCCTTGTTGATAAGAGTATAAAGTACTTGACAAATCTCCCTTTAAGGTACATTTTGGACAGATAAAAAATTTGTGATTAATTTGCGATAAATTGCAATTAAATATTTTAATCAATTGAGAATATTGTGTAGTTCTATCCTTTCTAAAAAAGTCTCACTGAAGAGCGAAAACCTCTGGAGGAAGACACTGGCTCCCTCACTCATATAACATCAGCAAATCAGTTACCAAGGCCTGGTGATCACACTGTTAATGATTCAGCACTTTTTTTTTGAGGAGGGATGTAAGTTTAAAACCAGCTCATCATTTTCTAATTCTGGATTAAAATACATTAACCACTCTGGTTGAAGAGTTTGAGGTTTAAAGTTTAAAAAACCCTCATTTTTTTAATGTATCTCCTTTTTTAACTCTTTTTATATGTATTTAAGAAGAAAGTATCCTCTGAGTCTATTCACATGTGCTCCTGCAGCCCACTCTATGGTTTTGAGCCGGCTGGTTGATGAGTGACCAGAGTGTCTATACAACTATGTACACTGTGTCTGTGTATAAATCTTACCTGGTCATCCAAGGGCAGGTCACAGAAGGCTGGGATGTACTTGGCCCACTCCACCAGGACCAACAGCTGCTGTTTCATGGACTCACACACGTCTGTGATGGCAGCGATCTTCTTGGTCCGTATGTCACCGTTCAGTATAGGAGCAGGGGAGGTGATCTAGATGCAGATGCAGTGGAATCATTTAATGACTTGTTACAGCTGATTGATCACAGCTAGATGCGATTCCCACAACATGATTTAGCAGGTCTTACCTGTCTTGACAGTACATCTGCCTGGATGAGTGCATTGATGGACGGTAAACTGCTGTCTTCATAGCTGGATCTCCTGGTGCTGATTCTGTCTCTTTCATTCTGCACAGCTAAAAATACACACACAGATTTATGGTATCATCACTGTCTGCTGCAGCTATATTCTGAGAAAAATGTGCCTTTTTCATGCAGGAAAACGATGAAAAATGTTTAATTTTCTCCATTTCTTTGTTGAACGCAGAGTCATTTAAAAGAAAAATAAGTCTTCCAAGGTTGTCATGTTTATCAGTATATGGCTATTATTGCCCGGAAATGTTTGCTCAGCATAAGCTGGTTAGAGACTTCAGCACTGCACCGAGTGAACATTAACAAAGCGCTACTCTCGTGGGTATTGCAACATGTGAAATCAGTGGGGACAGCTCACACTCTGGCAGGGATTTGCTGAATAAATGGGAAATTATCTTGTTTGTTTTCACAAACACACATATATTGAGTTTATAGATTCAGTCAGTGTGCTTTGAAAACATTAAAAAAAGGCTCCTACCTTCTTTCTTCATGCCAGCTCTGAAGCATTTCTTCAGTCTGCAGTATCTGCATTGATTTCGCTTGTCTTTGTCCACGATGCATTGTCTGTTGAACCTGGAAAATGAGTGGATTAAGCTGGTTTGTTCTGTCGTAGAATCAAAAAAGAAACTCCAGTGGGTGAAGCAATTAGAGCTTCAACGATTGTTCGATTGAATGATTGACAGGAAATTAATTGGCAACCTTTTTGATAATCGAAGAATTGTTTTAGATGTTATTTTAAGCAAAAATACCCCAAAAATAGCTGTTTCCAGCCTCTCAAATGTAAGGATTTCAAGCTTTTCGTCATAGTAAACTGAATATATTTGGATTTTAGACTGTTGGTCGGACAAAATAGGACTTCTAAGAATGTCAACTTGACCTCTGGGAAATTATAACAGGCATTTCTCACTATTGTCTGACATTTTATAAAAAAACAAGATGATTAATCAAGAAAATTATCTGTAGATTCGTTGCAGCCCAAGAAGCCATTGGGCTCTTTTTTGCAGTATTTATAGCCATTTTACTGGGACAAACAACAAGTTTTCCTTTGTCTCTCTTTCATTCTCACAAACACACAAACATCGGTTGGTAACTGGCTCCACTGGCAGGGCTACCTGTGCAGATCGACAGTAGCAGAAACTTCAGTGGCAGAACTGTCCTCACCTGCACGAGTACATGTGGTTTTTGCGGACGCTGCGTCTGAAGAAGCCCTTACAGCCGTCACAGCTGGACGCCCCGTAGTGTTTGCCGGTAGCTCTGTCTCCGCATATCGCACACAGGCTGCCCGCCCCCAGGTGGCTGGTGGTGTTCATGTTGGTGCTCTCAGCCGGCGAGGAGTCTGAGAAAGAGAATAAATGTCTCATCAGGTCAGTATCAGTTTTAGACATGAAACCAGTGGAAGAGGGTTTTTATAAAAGCTTAAGAAATATGTTTGAGCACAAGTTTAGAGGCTGCTTCTACTTGACAAATTGGTTTGATTTAAGAAGGTTTGAACGGCCCAGAGTGAATACAGTGATCAGCTCCATTGACGGCTGATCAAAACCAGCCTTCGTGAGAACCTGAGTAGCTCAGACAGAGTCAACAGAGCATAATTGATGTCGGATTGATTGTCTCTGAAAAAGGCAATCACGGGAGACAGTTTTCTTTTTAGTCACCAGACTGGGTCAATCAATCACAGAGCATGTCATGCTATAGATTAAAGATGACTCATGAGACACTGTTATACATTTATATGTAATAGAGTAGAAACATGTAAGTGATGAAAAAGTTGAGTGGTAAGTAATGTTCCCTTCCTTTTTTGAGTCTCATTGGGAATTTTAGAATCAGGATATCAGCCAGACGTCATGGGACACTGCATATATAAATAAGTTGGTGTCATTGTGAACCCGTTTTCTTCACTTTTAGACTCTGTGGGAACAGACCGTTTGTAACAGGAGATGCATGATATTCATGATACTCAAACTACTGCTTCATCAGAGGATGAATGTCAATCTGACACCATGTTGATCCACAAGCTGAAACAGGTTCAAATCACTTCAACCTGCATTGAGAATAGAGTGGAGTCTCGTAAATCAAAGTCTCTCAGTGTTTTACTATCGTGCCCAGAGGTGATAAAAGAAGACCCCTGTACAGGATCATCCCTCTGCAAGCAAATGGACAAATGACCCCTTTTTATCACTCCATGCAAGAACTCCCTCCGTCCTCTCCTGACCAAAGTTTTAAATCAGTAAAAGTTTCAAAGTTCAACGCCTGAGTTGCATATAATGTGACTCACCTGTGCCCAAGGGGAGCACTTGCATGTTTTCGAACTCCAGCGTGGTATAGGCTGGGTCCAGAGCCTCGCTGTAGTCTGCCATGTCCATGTCTGCCAGTGCTTTGGACAAACAAATTCTCAACTACCTGACAGTGGGGCAGAAAGACTTGTCCAAGAAGCTAATGTGCCCCCCCACCCTCCTCCTCCTCCTCCTCCTCCTCCTCCTCCTCCTTCCCTTCACACACCCCCACACACCTCCACTAACCCCCCCTTTATCCTAGCTCCGCCCAGTAACAAGGTAGCTCCCTGGCCCAGTTGAGTGTGATGGGGACCCACTGGTGACAGAGAGGAGACCAGTGACTGACAGCAGCGACTTCTCCTCCTTCCCTCGTGCTACTAACCAGAGGAGAGGTGGAGTGTCTCTCTGGTTGATGGTTAACTAGCCGCTTCAATGGTGAATCACAGGTTGTTGTTTTTTTTGTTTTTTGGGGGGTAAGAGATAGCACAACTTAGATATCTGACATCTCTTCTTGGATCTCTTGTCAGTAATGGATAAACAAGTCCTTCATGAGAGCTACATCAGGTCAATCCTTTGCCAAATCATTCCTCCGCCACTTCAAACCAGCACTTTTTTTACAGCCAGCACTTTCTGTAGCATGCTGTTATCACATGCACACAAATTTACAGCTGCCACATTACGTTATAAAGCAACCGAGACCAAAGTGATAAGTGAAGTAGCTGTACTTGAGTATCTTCATTTCATGCCACTTTATACTTCCACTCCACTACATTTCAGAGGGAAACATTGTACTTTTTACTCCACTACATTTATCTGATAGCCATACCCCAACTTCTCCTCCATAATAGCAAGACACCCAGACTGAAAAAATGTTTGTCGTTGTTGACATTTTGCAGGTGAAGCAGAACTCTCAGTTGCTAAAAACTGCACCTGAACTTTCAGTATTTAGTTCACACCAGAGATGAGGAGTCTGTCAAAAAAAGCTTCCTGCCACAGCAGATCCATACTGATGCTCCTCTGCACAGATATTATACAAAACACTATACAAAATATTACAGGAAACTATGAAAGAAAGCGTGAGATACTGGTTAGATTTTCTGCTGTAAAACTGATGTAAGTTGCTTTACTAATTTTACTGTACTTTAATGAAATGTTACTGTAGCCTCAGTATGCTGTACAGCTGTAATATATGCATTTAAAAAAATAAACAAATACAAATATTTGATTGGATTTGGTTGACAGATACTTAATATTAAAAGACTGATCAGGAGCAATACATACGATCAAGACATTAAATCAGATCTGTGACTGTCCAACAGTTACTTTGCAAAGTCAAGATTTGACTAACAACACATATGATCAATTTATAACCCATATGATACATTATTATAGATAAACAACCCAACAATATATAAAGTAGTTTAACGTTAGCGCCACTTTGGCCAACTGTCACATTAAAATACTGTTAATGCATCAATAATAATAATGCAGTACCATTCTGTAAAATGAGTACTTATGAATACTGTTTAAACCTCAGGAAATGCAGTCAGATCATATCAGTCCGTCATATTCAGACCTACTTCCATGTGTAATACGTTGTTGGTAAATCTGAGTTAATTCCAGCATAATTAACAGGGGAAATAACTCTTGCTAAAGCAAAGTGATGCCTTTATGTAAAAGACTTCATTGTTTGTGAAAATGCAAGGTGCAAGGGCTGATCCAAAAGCTCAATACTTGTTGTTCGAAAGGCAGCTGCATATTGAAAATACATTTTACAAAACTAATAATGAGGGAATGGAGGAAAATAAACACACAACTAGGGTCAAAAATTGGTGTGAGGCTGATCTTTAGTATATTTACTGACACAATAAGTAACAAAAAGATATGATAGGCAGGCTGCAGAATTTGTAGCTAAACGTATAACAGATAAATGAGTATGGATGCAATATTGACCCAGTTAAAAAACAAAACATGATGAGCCTAAACATTGACATTTCCAGGATCATTATGTTTTATGTGAAAAAAAGTTATTGACACCAATATATTTATGAAATACTGTTAAATAGCATCCAGTTTAATATCAACTTAATATATACATTTGGAACATGACGGGTGGTGTTGATGAAAAGTTTGGGAGCCGCTGATGTATAACATTATAAAACTAATTTTAGAAACACTCTTTAAAGATTTCACTGAACAGAAGGTTAAAAGTTCCTGAGTTTAGAGAAAATATGTAATTATGCATGTACTTATTGGTTTAAATTGTATATAAAATGTAAATGGCCGTGATTTCGATTTTGCGACATATGGAATAAATATTCCCACATGTATTGCCAATCAAAATTAAAATACTTCTCACCAGTGACACTTTATTATAACAGCCCTAATTAACAGATGTTTGAACATACTAGAGACCAGAAGGTCCAGGTTTAATGCAAGGCATACAGTAGTAAAAATGTTTTCAATTAATTAATAGGCTATGGTTATTTTGGGTCTAAATCCTTTCAATATTTATATAAACTCAATCTGCTTGTGAAGGCCAAGAGATGTAGATGAAATCTCCGGACAAAATCCAGTAAGTGGACCTTAAGTTAGACATTTTTGATCAAACTAATGAGATCGAGCACATGTATAAAGCCACCTGTGAATGATTTGTAAATCATATATATATATATATATATATATAACTGTTAATATGCCAGTTATGGATGCTTCACAGGAGGAGTTATAACCGTTCACAAAAACATTTATAAACACTTAAAATGTACTTATATCTGGTTACAACTACATTAGAATGAATTATAAACAATTTATCAAGTGTTTATATTGTGTTTTTAATGCTAAATAGGGGAAGTTAAAGCAACGTGTTACCCTTTCATCTACTATATTAATTTGTCCAATCAGCAGTAAAATGTGTCACTTTTCAAGTGAAAATGAAATACTAAAATAATTTCTTGCATATGAAATTGGTCAAAAAGCACACATGCTCTCAGTTTTTTCGGTGATTTTCTTTCACGTGTGACTTTTGTAACACACTCCTGAATGCTGAATCTGATTGTTCTTAAAAATAAATGATCTGCTTGCGCAAAGTGTCCACCTCCTACATGTCACACAGCAAACAGTAGTCCTGTATTTGAAGAGAAAGTGCCAGTACATAGCAGTAGGTCAACGATCCCAAGTTCAAGCTGGACCTCAGAAGCAGTAAAACCCATGTAGGTTAACTCGTTAACTATACACTCAAATTATACTGGGAGCTCTTAAAATTATTTTTCTTCCAGCAGGCAAACACCATAACATTCCCGGAGGCTCCTGTGCATGATGCTGAGATGATCTGTTCAATGATTATACTGACAAAAAACCCTCTTGCAGTAATCCAATCAGAAATGAAAATGGAAGTGATCAACCTGTGATTAAACCTACAGAAACTGTTCTTTTCACTCTGTCATAGATTTAGATGCATTGATCTGAAGATCATTAACAACCTGATTAACTCAATCAGGTTCAATGATTTGTGTTCAAAAAATGATTTGCAGCTTCTTTACTACAACGCTCTCAGATGATTACCCTTCTGCATCAAACTCTGCAGCTAAATTGGAGCATGTTGTTTCACTTGTGTGTACAGAGGTCATCCATTACAACATTTTTTCATGTTCGATCCGTGCTGGTCGTCTGCAATGCCCATATTTGCTCAAGAAGTGTGCTGATTATTTCAAAGCAGTATTTCAAAGTAAGCAGGGGGGGGGGGGGATGGGGAATCAGTGTGGAGCTATGAATGAGTCACTCAGAGCAAAGCTTATCTTCCCCGTCATTAAAGTGCTTTTATCGCTGCTCCCATCTTAAATTTCTGTGAACTCCTCAAGGAACAGTCGTATATACAGGACTATAAAGTATAATCTGCACGGTTACAGCTTTCTTAATCACGAACTGACAAACTGTTCTGATGTGTTAGATAGAGGGCAGGTTAGCTAGAAATTCTCCCATAACTTATCTGCATTTTGAGGTGGGGGGTTTGTCTTAGCATACACTGTACCTACATTCCCAAAGTACACAGGCTGGATTGACACGTGCAGGAGCCTATAAAACACAAAGACCTATGAACAGAATAAAGTTATAGCAGCGGTTTATTCTCGTGACACATTCTAAAGTGGACATTCATAATGTAAAACCATAGACTGTTCAATTAAGCTGAAGACAAAACTTTCAGCTCCTGCTGTTATCCGGAAAAAATCTTCATAATTCTAATGCCTGTCTAAATAATTAATAATCCTAAAGGAAAAGCTTGACACTTTGAGGAATACTTTTATTCCCTTTCTTGCCGAGAGTTAGATGAGAAGACTGATATTACTCTCATATTCGTATGTTAAATATGAAGCCTGCTCAAGCCCCCAGGAAGAGCGCCAGGCTTTGAAGCAAATTTTCGTAGTGGCCAAACGGTGCTGCTACAATTTACATGTCCGCCACATGATGCCATTGGGCCCAAAAAAACTTTTTCCCATAGACTTACATTGGGAAAGAGACTCAGCGGATTTTTTTGAGGAAAATCATCTTCCCAGTCCGAACACTCTAATAGTCCTTATTTAAATGATTAGGTCCTAAAAGTTGTAAAATTCACTAATAGCTGAATCCAGAGTTATTCCCCTTCCTCCGTTCATGTGAATGAGACCCAGACTGAGGTTGGACCGAGGGCTGGGAGGCGGAGTTAAAGGGGCTCTATGGGCCCAATGGATGCGGAAGATCGCCGGATGATCTGGGTACTTTATCACTCGGCAGTCGAGCCATTGTGGCTTCACGCCACTGAGAAACTCTCATAGGAATGAATGGGGGAGCCCGCCTCCAACGCTGTATCCAGTTCTCTTTATACATCCATGAGCCTACTGTGGAGACATTTCGCTCAAAACCACAATTGTCAACCTTATGGTGGCACTAGAGGAAAAGTCCTGGGATCCCCAAAGTCACTAGGATTCATCGTGTGGGAACCATGAATGTCCAAACTTTCATGGCAATCCATCCAATAGTTGTTGAGATATTTTAATCTGGACTAAAGTGGCAGACCGACCAACAGGCCAACCTTGCAATCCTAGACCCATGTTGCTAGTGTGACTAAAAATTACATGCAAAGTCCATTTTTGATGGTCTAATAGTCATAAATAATACATTTCTTCAACTAACAATATAGGAATAGCTCAAAATTTACAACGAGAGTTAGATGAGAAGATTGATACCACTATCATGCCTGTATGGTAAATATGAAGCTACAGCCAGCAGCAGGTTAGCTTAGCTTAGCATAAAGACTGGAAACTGGGGGAAACATCTAGCCTGGCTCATCCAAAAGTTAACATAGGCTCCCCTACCAACACTTCTAAAGCTCACTAATTATATCTTGTTTGTTTAATCCAAACAAAAACCAAAGTGAAAAATGTCAAGTTGTGGTTTTATTGGGGCTAGCTGTTTCTGCCTGTTTCTGGTCTTTGTGCTAAGCTAAGCTAAATAGCTGCTGACTGTAGCTTCATATTTAGGCTACCATAAGTCATTATAGTACTATCAATCTTCTCATCTAACTCTCAGTATTGAGTGAAATGTCTCCACAACTATTGGATGGATTACCATAACATTTCGTACAGACATTCATGTTCCTATCAGGATGAATTGTAGCCTACCAACTTTGGTGATCTCTTAACTTTTCATTCTAGTGCCACCATCAGCATGTTATCAGCATGTTAGCATTGTCATAGTGAGAATGTTAGCATGCTGATGTTAGCATTTAGCTTAAAGTGCCACTGCGCCTCTACCCTACTAGCATGACTATAGGTTTGTATTAGCCTAACATGATCTTTCTGCAACAACAGATTGTACAAAATAAGATTACGTTACATTTTTATTACAAACAGCTTATTTAAATATAGGACATTCTAAATCATTAAAGAAGTTAAACATTGCTAATAGAGTTAAGTAGGCTAATTAACAGCATGTGGTTGGAACTAAATACTTTCAATGTGTGGAGCTCAAAATTTAGAACAGCTTTACAAGATTATGTGAGATAGGCCTACTTAACGGTTAAAACACGTAAAGAAAATGAAAATAGGACAGGTGGGCTATTATACTTAGTGATTTAGTAAAAATGTACTATTTGCATACTAAATAATACAGACAACAATTAAAGGCAGAGTTGACGATGTTATCCAGTGTACACTATTTGATATATTGGTTAAAATAGTCTTTACCCCCGACAGCGATCCATTACTTATGGGCTCTGAAAAAGGACCGGAAAAGAGCCGCCATCTGTAGCAGCTGTAATCCTGTAAAAAGGTCTACCAATCACTGCCTCGCAGTCCGCTTGGAAAGAACCAATCAGATGCCTCCCTGCCTTCCTGCTCGTACTCTACCCTTGGCGTGCACCAGCCTGAACTCAAAGCGCATCGCCGCCGCATGTTTCCTGGAGAATGGAAGAGAAAACTAAGCGCTGCAGTAGCACTGCCGCGGTTACTTGTCATGAGGTAGCGTTGTTGAGTTGAGGTCCTCTCTCCGCTCTATGTCTGTGAAGTAGTTACGATGCGACGGTGCTCGTGCATGTGTGTGGGGGGTGTTGCCTTGGAAGGAGCCCCGAGGGGAGGGGGTGGGTTTAGACGGAGCTCCTGAGGCTATGCTACTTTCAAATTATGCTAGCTTTCCAACATCGTTGACCCTATCTTTAAATCTGCATATCACAAGATGGAACTAAGTTATATTAACTTTTAGTTTTATGCAAAATTATTTTTATTTTATTATAGCCTATATTTTCTGTCCGTGTCCCATGTTGGATTCAATCTATATCTTTTATTTTGTTTTTCTTCTTTTGTGTGTGTGTGTTTTTTGTTTTGGTGAATATTTGGACAAGTGTGTTATGTTGTTTATGGCAAAATCAAATGAAATCATATTTTCATTATTTTTGTCTTATAGTAATGTTTGTGAGCACAAAATTAATAGGTGATAAGAAGTAAGGCAGAACTTTTGCGCAGGACTTTGATAATGGCTGCAGCTGACAGCGACTGCCTGATATTTAGCTGTTAAATACCTGCTAAATACAGTGGGAGGCTGCCATGTTGAAATGTGATGGGCCACACAGTGCTGTCTTATAATCAGTCACCCAAACTCCTGCCCCGGGGCTAAAAGTCAAAGGCTCGCTGAGACCTGATGTAACACTTGTGTGATTCTCCCCTTTGAAACTTCAAACTCCAGTTTGTGAACAAAGTCCTGTCTATCTTCTGAACAGGAATCTCCGACCACTGACCAAACTCCATTTGTAACCACTGCCTATTAGTACCTTCTCCTCAATGACTACATTTCATTTCCCCAAGTCCGATCTCAAAGGCAGGCGGCAGGGAAGCAACATAGTAAAAATCAAAAATGACAGGAACCAGCAGCTGGGAGGAAAAGACGATCATGGTGGCCTGGAGGAGTTAATAAGACGTGGAATATACACTGTCTGGGGACTTATTTTGTTTCTTTCTAAGAGAGCGGCACCACTGGGGAAATGTGAGTGTTTGTAAAGCACCATCCAGGAGCTTGTTGATGTTGGTAAGAGTAAAACAGAAGGAGACAATGTGCTGGCTGCAGCAGATTTGAGGCTGCTGCCTGCTCTCCTGCAGTAGATGGAGGAGATAGGTGAGTAGAGTGTCATGGCAAAGACCTTGTCAACAGATAACTATCTGCAAATAACAAAGCTTATGCAAGCCCCTGTGGCTGACTGTGGGAATATCATATTTTCTATGCCACTGGAATATTGTCAATTACTTTTATTGCTTCTAATGCCACAGATTGATTTTTTGTGAAGATCAAATTACCTTTTTATAAAAAAATATTTCCTAATAGTGTTACGTTAGTGTGTTTAGTCTGACAAATTGTGTTATACCTTTCTCCTGCTTTTATAGTGGAAACTATTTTTGTACAGCTCAGCTAAATAACTTAATTTTTCATTTCTCCTGTCAATTAAAAGCACTTTATACCTCCAGTGAAGTTAATCTGTCCTCAGAGGCCTACAAACCCAAAGCTGATTCATCCCCTGTAGTGCTGTTAGGTACATAGGATGTTGTGTTAAAATGACAAATCTAATCATGGATGTAATCAGGTTACCAAACAGATCTTTGAAGAGGTCTTTCCATGTTAATTAAAAAGATAAAAATGTACTGTAAAATATTTTTGGTTCCTTTTCAGCCATGTAACATGACTTTTTTAAGGGGATGTTTAACTGTGTTTTATAAAGATGATTTCAATAAATTGAAAATGGAAAGACGTTGAAATCAGATCTTTTATCTGAAAGAACAGAAGAGTTGTCATATCATCCTCACCCATGATGACTATTTGGTCTCGAGGTAATGATAAACCGCTTAGTGCCTATTTAGTTGTTCAGTATCTCATAATATTCTGGGGTGATAAAAATGTAGGTAAATAAATGAGGGGGTTATGCAGTTGGAGAAGAATAATATAATACTAAGATTTTTTTAGTTGCTTTTTATATTATTTCTGACAGTGTGCTCTTTCTTTGTGTCTAAACTGTCCTTATAGTAACAATGAATTACAGTGCATTTCTTTGCAGAAACTATCTTTTGTAAAGTGCACAACTTTGTAGATCTCATGCACAACACTTACAATATTTCTTCATGTCACATATTTATTCTTAAGGCCAAAATAACCCTTCAACACATCAACTTTGTAATGTTTCAAGCTGAAGACAATATTCTCAAGATAAAATCTTTCATCTACAAAAACAGGCTTCATCTTGTTACACATCCAGTCAGACTGAAAAACTCAAGTAGCCTCTGTGCCACCAAATAAGTAAACAATTGCATCAATAAACACGAAGAGCCATGCAAGACGTAAATCAATCACAGTGTGTGATAAGGCTCTGTAATCATTAACTCTGTTTTGCTGAGAATTAATTTTGACTGCTGGCCCGATCCCCTCTGTCAGCAGCTCTGCTCTGAGCACTTTTATCTCTTTGATTCTCTACGAGGTCCTTCAGTCAGCAGACAATCAATAGACATTTAACCTCCACAGCTTGAATAACAAGGCACTAAGTATTTGGGAATTCAACGGTGTCCCGTCAGCGCATGGCCTAAATCAAAGAAGACTTCATTCAAAATTTAAATCTGATTAATACCGTCCAAAATATTTCTAATTATTTGTAATTTTTTTTTCTTAATTCAAGAATACAAACACATTATTTGTCTGATAAACAGCCTGCTGACTGCATTAGCTAACGCTGATGCCTCTTTAAAATTTGGTTCGACAGTTTAAACACTCTATCAGCTCATTTTTCCTCAATGTTCATTCGCTGCCGTCTTTCTACCTGCTTGACGTCACATGCTGCTCTCGTCTGGTCTCGTTCTGTTTGAACAAACCACCTCTGTTGTCTGATCACGCTCTCATTTTTTATTTCAATGTCACAGGCCTGTCAACAATTGTGCTGGAAGAAGTATTCATATCCTTTTTCTTAAGTAAAAGAAGCAACACCACAGTGAAATAAGACTCTATTACAAGGAAAAGTTCTATAAAAGTACAAAATGTCAGCAAAATGTGGATGGGCATTCAAATTGCAGCTGCAGACCTCTGCAGTGGTGTATTCAGACCATTTACTTAAGTAAAAGTAGCAATACTTAAATATTAAATAAAAAATAAAATAAAAAACATTATTTCTATGTTAACTTCATGTTAAATTAAATGTAAGAAGCATTTTAATGTTGTAACTCATTTTAACTACATTATAAACAGTTGGGTCTACAGTCTATAACAATTATGGCTGTCAAAGTTAACGCGATAATAATTTGTGAACACAACTTTGTTTTAACGGAACTTATTGCTTTAACGCATTAACGCAACTTCCGATTTTTAAGTTGTAGCGGCTCAGTTTTAAAGCTAGAGTGGAGATACTGGTATCATATGAAAGTAGAAAACATAATTCATTGGTACCAACCATGTCATACTAGCTTGACAAGGAGGCTAAATAACGCTCAAAACTTATGCAAAATTTTGGCGAGGAAAAACTGGCATGGCCATTTTTAAAGGGGTTCCTTTACCTCTGACCTCAAGATATGTAAATGAAAATGGGTTCTATGGGTACCCACGAGTCTCCCCTTTACAGACATGCCCACTTTATGATAATCACATGCAGTTTGGGTCAAGTCATAGTCAAGTCAGCACACTGACAAACTGACATCTGTTGTTGCCCGTTGGACTTAAGTTTGCCATGTTAAGATTTGAGCATATTTTTTTATGCTAAATGCAGTACCTGTGAGGGTTTCTGGACAATATGTGTCATTGTTTTGTGTTGTTAATTGATTACCAATAATAAATATATACTGTACATACATTTGCATAAAGCAAGCATATTTGTCTACTCCCATGTTAAGTATTAAATACTTGACAAATCTCCCTTTAAGGTATATTTTGAACAGATAAAAATGTGTGATTTATTTGCGATTAACTATGCACAATCATGCGATTAATCGCGAATAAATGTTTTAATGGATTGACAGCCCTTATAACAATGCACTATATTTTATAAGCTCATCACAAGTTTTGTTGCATATGAAATGAAAATAAGTCAGAACTAAAGCTGTCAGGTAAATGTAATGGAGTAAAAAGTAAAATATTTCCCTCTGAAATGTACAGAAGTTCAGTTAAAGTATCAAGTAGTATAAAATGGAAATGCTCAATTGAAGTTCAATTATAATCAAGTTCAGTACATTATGTACTTTGTTCCTTTCCACCACTAAGTAAAGTACCTCAAAATTATACTTGAGCTTACTTAGTTACCTTGTACCACTGCCAGTCAGCCAACATGAAATCACTACTTACTACTGCCATCATGTGGACACATAGCACACAAAGTCCACAATCAATTCACTGTCCAGTTAACCAGCCTCATACAAGAATGTTTCATCCACAAACTGTTGAATCACTGAGTTATCCTGCGTCCAAATTATTCATCACATAGAATTCAATAATTGGGGTTGCCAAGATATTGTAACCTAATATACTTTAATTAAATATTTTACTCAACGAAGCAGCTCTTATAAACAGTCAACATTCAAAGCTTTCCTCTCGAAACACCTCTACAACACATTTCTTTTGAAAAAAAGCAGCAGCAGCAGTAAACCAGAAACACACAACACTATTGTATTAATTTTCCCATCAGCACTGCGTTTGGTCCGTTATTTCCCAGCAGCTTTACTTCCCAAAGCTCCACGGTTTTAACACGCAAACAGCAGCTTGTTGTTCGCCCTCGATTCTGGAATAATCTACCCGACTCTCAAAGCTCTCTCTGTTTCCGTTGCCTTTACCTGGCTCAATGAAGTGCAGCGTCCCATCCTGGCCATACATCCCTCTGAAGGCCAAGCCTTGACAGTGAGCCGGCCAGCTGAGCGAAGGCCCATGAGCCTCAGCGGCTCTCTCAGGCCCGGCCAGGCTGAGGCAGGCTGGGAGGAGAAGCAGGGCCACTGTTACTGGATAGTGCTGTTTGCCGGGGCCACCGCCGGCTGTAAGGGCCAACAGCAGCCAGGGATAATCCCCCTAATGCCTGTCACAATGAGATTTGATTGGAGACTTGAACACCCGGATTAATAGTGTCAAGTGAACAGCGTGTAATACCTACCCTCCAAACAGGCTGCTAATTGGGCTTCCTGCCTCTGTTAAACACCGGAGAGGCACTTGCAGATCATATTTTTATTACAGTACAGATTCAATTTCACTTCATTAGCTGAGTGATTTGTTCGCCAGGACACTGTCACTTTTCTATAACACTAGCTTAATACTTTGTATACGGCTACTTTTTTATCTTATTTTATAATAAATTATTTCAGAGATCAAGTTCATGTTATACAACATGATGACTAAAGAGAAAGCAAAAGCAGCTTGCCATTGACACAGAGAGTTTACAGTATTACTACAGAAAGTTGAAACAAAGCCATACCAGTCACAGAGTTTACATTCAAAATCAGTTAACCCAGATGAGAAACATTGAGAGAAAGAAACCTCTACAAAAGGAATATTGTAGGCTATAATATAGATGTATATATGTCTGCTAATAAGGATTTGATCTGTTAACACCTCATGAAATTCACATTTGGCTGGTTATAATGGAATTGTGTTTATGGAGAGAACCCACGATAACTTGGTGTTTTATTTTTGATGCATCATCAAACACAGCCAAGGGCCCTGAAGTTAAAGGGGTCTTTGGTCTTAAACATTTTTAAAATGGGTAGAAATATGTGTAAAAGCACTCCATTTACATCAGAAAGTCCCAAATGTTATATAAGTATATGCTTATATGGGTGTTTTGTAAAGTAGCTGCTTGTTGAGTGAAAATAAAGCGCTAATGTCAAGTGTCACCCAGGTCACTGGGAGTAGGTGTGCACAACGTGTGTGTGTGTGTGTGTGTGTGTGTGTGTGTGTGTGTGTGTGTGTGTGTGTGTGTGTGTGTGTGTGTGTGTGTGTGTGTGTGCGTGCGTGCGTGCGTGCGTGCGTGCGTGCGTGCGTGCGTGCGTGCGTGGGTGTGTGTGGGTGTGTGTGTGTGTGTGTGTGTGCGTGCGTGCGTGCGTGCGTGCGTGCGTGCGTGCGTGCGTGCGTGCGTGCGTGCGTGCGTGCGTGCGTGTGTGTGGTTGCATGTGTAGTGAGGGCCATTACCGTATTTGTACCCAAGGTCATAATAATCCGTCTATGCTTCCTGAAGATGTAAGAAGATGTAAACTGTTAAAATTAATTAACCAATTTAGTCAGTAATAATTTAACTGGTGCTGTATACTATGACGCTAGGTCAAAGAATGATTTCCATGTTGAAGTCCAAACTACAGCAGTTCAATGTGTCTGTCATAAAACTTTCACTGAATTAAGAACTCAAAGACATTTTAGAAAATTCATTAAAAATCAGGTTCTGTAGTTGTGTTAACAGTCAGCAGGTTCTTTCAATGAAAAGAAACACCTTTAATCAGTGATGGAATATAATTAAGTGCATTTACTCAATTACTGTACTTAAGTACAATTTGAGGTACTTGTACTATACCTGAGTGCGTCTTTGTACTCATACTCCAATATTGTACTTTTTACTCCGCTACTGTTATATAGTTACTTTACAGGTTAATATTTTACACACAGTGCATCAACTTCTAAAATATGATGCATTATTAATGACTGAACTACCCCTATGTAAACTTTAGATTGAAATCTTGGAAACAGCAGTTGACTAAACAATCTCTCCACATGGACGAGAAGTCCTTTGAGTGCTCAGAAAAAAGTATGCCATTTCCATGACAACTGGGAAACTCCAAATCTGCTGAGGATGATCATTTATACGATTGAAAGCTCCAGAACCGCTACTAATGTACCTTGTGGTGAGATTGATTTGTCAACAGTTTATAAACTAGTTATCTCCAACGTAGCGCCCTAAAACATGAAAATGCTGCATAAATGCATCAGTAATTAATACAGCCAACTACCATTTTGCCGCCTATAATATGTACTTTTACTTTTGCTTCTTTAACTACATTTTGCTGATAATACTTTAGTACTGCTGCTGCTTCTGCTATGTTTACTGAACTAAAACATCTCAATACTTCTTCCACCACTACCTTCAGTTAAAATTGATTTTAATCAATTCAAACTTTTCAGATTCAAACATTGAATAAATGCAATGCATCCATTTTTAACACATTCTAGGTATTGTATTATGGGTTTTCCCTTGACAAATCTTCATCATGACCCACACAGCATGCAATATATATGCCACAGACATTATTTATAATACATGCCTGAAAAAAGCTGCTGTGTTGACAAGATGATAATGTGTTTATGAGTCTAGTTTACTCAATTTGAACGGATAACTTTGTCTCTGTCACTCAGACGGTGTATATTAAGGAGCCTCTCCGTGCCCCTCTGTCAAGTCATTCAGCTTTGTAGGCAAACAGATATCCGCTGAGGAGCTGTTGAACGGCTGCTGTCATGTTTACATTCACCAAGTGATTCTGCCAACAGCAGAGCTCGGGAGTTTGTCCAGGTTGTGACCGTTGGGCAATTAATCCCATATGTCTGACACGAGTTATGTGTGTTGTAGGAAGAGGAAGGTTTGTCAGCTTGTCTCTTAGTTGAGTCTTAAAAGGCTGTCTTGGTACCAGACATATCTCTGATTTTGTAGCAATTAATCAAAATCTTTGACACACTTAGCTTTCATCATCATGTTTAAAATGACAGTTGTAATCTGCTTGCGAATACAAGAGATTTTAACGCTTTCAGTAGATATGACAGAAATTTGAGCATGTTGAATTTGTAATACTTTGAAGAAAACTGAACAGTTATTTGCAGTTTGTTTGGACACAGAAGCATGTTATAACCCGATCTAGGCCAAAAAGAGGCTTAGTGCAGGCAGCTGCCAAAGAATGCATTTCTAACATAAATGTCCTGGTTTTGGAACATTTGTTAAGCAAACATGTATACCGGATAAACAAATCCTTTCAGAAAATGTTGCTATTGTACTCAACAGTGCAAAAACAGTGCAACTCAGATGAGACTATTTTCTAGTCATGGATGAAAGAGGTGGCTAAAGAGGTGACCAATAGCCACTAGTTTTAAAAGGACCATACAGTATGACACATGCATACAATACAATTAATTCTCTAGTCTGGACTCCTTTTTAGTTTAAAGGATGCAAGACCAAAAAAACAACAATATGTTTGTCCATCTATCAATACTTTCTGGCTTCCCTACCCTGTCTATGGCACACAGTCCCAAGCCCATTTGTTCCTACTGAAGACATAAATCTGTAAAACCAGTCCATGCATATATACTTTGATGTGTGAAAAAGGCTCCGTTTTTTCCTAAAACAGCTGCATTGTAGTTTTTAGCAAACGTTACACAAACAAGAGTAAATAGAGTGTCTGTTGGGGACTATTTTCAGCGGCGGATTAATACACAATTGGTGCTTTAGTGAGTATTGACAGCAGCAGGATGAGATTAAGTCAAAATATAAACTACAGTGCCCTTGTTCATCATAATGAAAGAATGACAGTGTTGTTCAGTGATGTGTTTTTAATAGTTTTTGGACAAAAAGGGAGGTCCATAGTTCTACTACAATAATGATAAGGAATACATTATATACAGTATATATGGCTTCAGATACAAACACAATACTTGTAAGTATTGATTTATTGTTGCCATATGTTATCAATAAGAAAAACAAAGAATATCACCAGACATGTCCTCTAAATACAGATTTCAAATGGTAATTGAAAATCTGCACTAAATATTCAGTAGCTGTACAGTATTTTACTCGTGAGGATTAACACCAAAATCTTCAGATCGTGGTTCATGTCTTGTTGATAAAGATATTGTTATGTTGGAGGACAGTATTTTTACCAATGAATCATTGTCATTATGTTGAATGTGTGAATGTAATTACTGGCAGTGGAATGGAAGATTTAAAGTGCCTAATAAAAACAAATTGAAATACAATACACATTGTTATATATATGTTCTTTTTATGTATGAATTTGCTGTCATAATTAAAAGAAAAACATGAATGATTTTTTTTTTTATTACAATTATTTAGCCTTTTGTCTTTAAAAACCGAAATCATTGTTTTGCCTTGAAACATTATTTTTTTAAAGGGTCGTCAAAGGACATTTAATATGGAGGAATTTTGTATGTCGAGTTCAACTTCGACATGTGTATTTGCATCGTTGACCGTTTGACCAACAGCAAACTGTCTTGACAGCCTTGTGAGTAGTCACAATGTCACCAAGCTTCTAGAACAAAATATTTTGCGCTGCAGTTATTTATATTCTCAAACATTTTTTTTGATTATATTATCTTGACTTTCAGAGATCAAGTTGCACGTCACTGTGACTGTCTGATCACATGGGGACGTTTGGATGAAGGAAGAAAAGAGTGTCACAAACTGGCTAAAAAAGAGCCCATCACTCTCAGGTCTTCCAAATATCTTTAGCTCCATAACATAGAACATACTGTACAGCAACATCTATTCAGGGACAACTGTTTAGCCACATTAATCAATATTTTTTTCTCATTTGGCCGGAGCTTTGTGAAATTTGCATCTCCTCATCCCACTGTGACATGCAAATCATTCAATGAATGACCACAGGAGTAAAAACAAAACCTCCAACTGCTGTATTAGAAGCTGTTGTGAGAGGCAGTACTGCACAGTGAGGCCTTCACTTTCAATGAGATAGTTCAAAACAGACATCACAGTGGGAACGTACTGTATGTAGCCTGTAGCAGTGATGTGAAGAGAGGGTGATGGAGATTTCTGTGTTTGTGTTTGTACAGCATCATATACTGGAATCATAACAAAATGTAAGCTTCATCAAAGTTTCATATTACAGGCTTTTCACAGTTACAAAGAGAATGTTTTCAGCACCTCAGGTCCAGAATAAAAATGTGTATTCAGCTCCTCAAACTCCTTCCTGTATGAACTGCACCAACAACATCAAGCTCAAATCCTTTCAAATCATCCTGTAAACCCCCTCAGACTCGATGTACTCCAATTGCTCTGACATTTCAAAAACCTCTGTACCATCATCACCATCAGGCCCAGCTCCAATGGCCTTTTTTAACAACCTCCATATCTCTGACACACCTCCTGGATTACAGCCGTGTGAAAAAGGCAGACACAAATGGCGATGACATTTCCACCCTGAATCTGTTGTGATCCAGCGGAGCACTGGAGCCGAACGGCTGCTGCACTAACCACCGTAAGAGCAAGAAAAAGCAAGCAGCTGCCACACTCAACCTCTTTTCCACTGAAACTACCGGGTTGATAAAAAGAAAATAATGTGTACTCACCAAATGGAAGTTCCATACTTGAACTGACTTGTGTGTTTACATTGACCATTTCGTCCTCTGCTTCCTCTCAAACATGTGTTTAAAATCCACTTTTTCCTCCCTCACCATAAGGTGTAAAATGTGGAAGTTTGGCGCAGGTTGCTGTAGTGTGAAAAGGGTGTTGTTGGTGCAAGGTAAGGCCGGTGTTGCTGCTGTTATCTTATTGATTTTCCTAATCTGGGCAAATGTGGGTGGGGAGGTTAAACAGTAACCAGGCTCGTATGGACACCAATCTATATAGCAGCTGTAACTAAGGCAACATGATGATAGAAACTCAAATAGACATTAAGTTATTATGTGCTTTTCCCTCTTTCTCATCACCAAACAGACTTTTCCCAAATACAGATTGGGAGTGAGTAAGAGCGCTGAATACGAAACAGTTTATACAAAAAGGAGAGGGAAAGCTGGAGGGTGGGGAGTGACATAAAAGACAGAGAGGAGTGGAGAATGTACTGAAGGTGGCAGCGACCAAACTGTGTATGATGACTGACGTCACCAGTTTTTATTTTGACTGAGGGGAAAATGTCGCTGTCGGATATAGAATTGGGCCTGAATCACCCATGGATGGCAAGACACCGACTGAAATCTAATTTAAAAAATGTTATTTCCACCGTCTCCCGGCTGAAATGGACACCTGTTTCACTTCATAAAAGACACATTTTGTACAATGCACTTCCATCTAATAGACACAATTTAGCTATTTCACAGGCAAGTTTTCCTTGGTCATTCTCAAAATATATTGATGGAGTTTAACATGATTTACTTTACTGTACAACCCCGTCAATATTAGGACATATTCAGGATTTATCACATATTGTAACAACACTGCTGTTTTTATGGTCTTTATGTGAGTTACAGTCTCCTCATGAATAATTCAACATTTTGTTTAATACGCCCTTTTGGCTTTCTTGCCGAAAGTTAGATGAGAAGATCGATACCACTCTCTATATCTGTACATTAAATACGAAGCTACTGTACAGCCAGCAGTCAGTTAGCTTAGCTTAGCATAGGGACTGGAAACAGGGGGAAACAGCTAGTCCAGAGGTAACAAAAACCTCTAAAACTCACTAAACATGTTACCACTCATTTGTTTAATCTACAAAAAAAATTTAAAAACCGACAAGTTGTGGTTTTATGGGGAGTTATGTAATGGACTATTTCTTGTCATGACTTCAGGAAAAAAAAACAATGTTGTTCAGTTTTTGAACAGATTAAAGGAACAATGTGTAGCATTTAGGGGGATCTATTTGCCAAATTGAATATAATATTAATAAGTATGTTTTCTTTTGTGTATAATCACCTGAAAATAATAACCGTGTTTCCGTTACCTTAGCATGAGCCATTTATATCTACATATAAAGCGGGTCCTCTTCACGGAGTCAGCCGCCATGTTTCTACAGTAGCCCAGTACGAGAAAAACATTAAATAGGGCATCGCGTTTTCCCGTATTTGCGTCAGCCACCGTAGTTCTCCTACATGCTTGGCACATGGAGGAAGTTTCAGTTGGTTGCAATCTGCAACCTCACTGCTAGATGCCGCTAAATCCTACACAATGGACCTTTAAACCAAGTACACTAATTAGTGAGCTTTAGATATCCTGGTAAGACATTTTGTTACCTTCAGACAGAGCCAGGCTAGCTGTTTCCCCCTGTTTCCAGTCTTTATGTTAAGCTAAGATAACAGTCTCCTGTGCTGTAGCTTCATATTTACAGCATAGACATGAATGGTTACGATCATGTTATCTAACTCTCAGCAAGAAAGCCAATACCGGTAAGTGTATTTCCAAAAATGTTGAACTATTTCTTTAATTGTCTGTATAAAATTATTGGTAGTCTTCAGTTGTAATCACCAATCAATGCCTCCACAGTGTTAAAAACAACAGATGTAATTATAGCCTAATAACCACAACTGCACAAGAGTCAGCAGCCACTTCCAGCCAATCTCCATGTCTGAACAAATAATAAACGGTTATTACAGTCAATGAAGTGCTGAGCTTGAATGCGCTTTACACTTTTGTTTGTGGGGAACTTTGTTTGCTGGGCGAAAATGGTTTCCATATCAAATACTTTACACGTTTGCTGTTAGTGGCCGAGTGTGTCTGAGTGTGTGTGTGTGTGTGTGTGTGTGTGTGTGTGTGTGTGTGTGTGTGTGTGTGTGTTTATGAATTGGCTGGGAGGCACAGCTGATTCCCTCATATTTCAGACCATAAAAGCTGCATTGGTCGCCTGTTTTATGGCACAGAACATCTCTGAGGGGTAAATGGAGAGATGTAATGAGGTGAAATGCAGGACAGAAAATTTCCTGCAGCAGCAGTGAATAAACACAAAGTAGTGAACAGCAGATTATTTACAGGGATATGCAGCGTCATCAGTTATTTATAACTTAATTAATGTTCAGTAAGGCAAATAGACAACCGTGAATTAAACATATTCTCTGCAGGAATGACTTGACAGTTTTTGACACTGAACAAAGAAAACTATTCAATCAGGTTAGAAAGAGAATCAATAACACATCCAAGATTATAGTAAATATAATCTGTACAACAAAAGTGCTTCATTTTTGGTCAATGCCTCTCAAAGGTCACACAAACTCAACAATAACAAGTGCAAAAACTCTCTGTAGATGTCTTCAAGAAGTATAAAAAGTACTTTACATATGTAGAAAAAGACTTCCTTTGTTTTCAATATTATTTTGTTAGTGATCACTACATCAACTCGCCTGTGTGTGAAACATTCATTAATAAAGATTTACTTTGAACTTAGTGGTAACTGGACAGCTGCATCATTTTCTATTTTGTTATGCAGCCCTTGTGTTGGTTAAAACTTGACTTTGGATTATGCCTTTTTTTCTTCCATTAAAACATGTTTCAAACACTGTGCTGTTTTAATATCTTGTATGTCTTTTGGGTTTTCTGTTTGGTGAGCACTGGTTTATCCAGCAGGAGCCGCCAAAGCTGGAAGGACAGGCAGAACAAGGCTTCCCGCTCTTATAGGGAGCCTCGCCCACCCAGTTTCCCCTGAAACACAAATGAACATAATATTAGCTATAAGGCATTGTTATGCTTTTATTTTTTACAAGTTCTGGACCAATACCTATTAACCCTAAGAGACCCACATCCATTTTTGTCTTTTATAGGGGGTTACAGGGAGCCTTTAGGGGGAGATAGATTAACGGCCAATTTATTAAGAAATTTAAACCACTATTGTAAAGTACTCTTTTTGGGAAATACACTTATTCTTATTAGCAAGAGTTAGATGAGAAGAGCGCTACCACTTTCATATCTCTACGCTAAATATATATGTATATGTATGTATATGTATCTACAGTCAGCTGTTGGTTAGCTTTGTTACCTTCAAACAGAACCAGGCTAGCTGTCTTCCCCCCGTCTTTCAATCTTCTAATTCTCGGCAAGAAAATTAATAAGTGTATTTCCCAAGAAGTCAAACTGTTCATTTAAGCTCTCCTTACTTTATAGAGTAGTTGCAGACCAGCAGGGTTGCCTCCCTCCATGTGCTCCCAAACACATGTTAGAGCACTTCCTTACAGCACATCCCACCCTATTGGTGCTCGCCCACACCATCGGAGAGGAGACACAAAACACATTTATTGACTTTTGCAGTACTTGTTTTTTGTTATGCACCAAAATACCAAGGTAAAGTCCTTGTATGTGAAAACACAATAAACCTGTTTCTGATTCTGAAATTGAAACCATTCATATGTCCTCATAATTCTTTTTTTAAATACCACGCCAGCAGAATTGCCAGTTCATCATTTCTAAGGGACTTAACAAAAATTATTAGAGTGGGCTTCAGGGGGCTGAACCTAAATTCCATCTAAAACACAGTCATCTCCAGGGTTATTCATATTTTTTTGGACCTTCCTCTTGACTAAAAACATATCAAAATAAAAAATGTCTAATATTAAATATTTATGCTTTATTTATATTTATTTATTTATATATTATTTTAGCTTCTCTATTTTTGAATAAAGAGCTGCTACATAAACAGTTTTACAGCAAACGAATGAGTAAACTGGGCTCAGGCGACAGCTCTTTGGTTGCCAATGGATTTGAGCACCGTAATATGTTATTTCAAATATTCAAAATACATTTGATCTGATGACGTGATAGTCTGATATGCTTAAACCTCACAAACCCACGTCTATTCTGTTCCTCAAAACATATTGGTCCTACTAACTAGTTTGTGATGAGTAAAATAAAACCCTGATACAGAGAAATGATTGTTATCCTCTCCATATTGCCAAACACACCTTTATGACACGTGGCTTACACAAAAAACATCCCTTTGATGTAACAATTTGATGTCTTTTTATCTCTTTATTTTTACAAAAAATCTCACAAGAATTAAATGAAATATTCTTGTGAAAATATAAATCTGGGCTGACAAAAAGTTGAAAAACTTTGCAGCTCTCACAAAGATTTCAGACAATCATCCCTTCCCTTCAGCAAGAGGAAATAAAATACATATCCCTCTCCCTTTTTTAACCCCCCTCCCTAATAATTTTCATACAGTTCCTAACTATAATGATCACAAAATAATGAAGATCATTATAATGAAGTTCGGGTAGGAGAAATGATGCCTCTCCTCGTATCAGGGCCGGACCAGATCAGTGATGGACTGGTACCTGTCAAATCCAACACACATTCAATCATTCACCTATAGTACAAAATAGCTCTGTGTGAGTTGCTTTTATTATTATAACCTGTATTCAGTGTATATTAAAACCATAGTGCATCAAGAGCTACTTGTTTGTACAGAGATTTATAGTTTCACCTACAGAATGCACTACCTTCCTGAAGTGATTGACAGGTTTTGGCCCATGTATCTCATGGCTTGTGTTGGACCGCGATCCCAAACGCATCGTGAAGCCCAAGAGTCAGCTGACTTAGTGTGTCCCTCATCCCAGAGCTGTAGAGCCATGACAGAGGGAGGAAAAGAGAGACAGGGGTTGTTCATTTCACTCTGTTATGTAAGGAAACAACAAAAAATTTACTCTGCTCTTTGCCTTAACAAAACTACCAAAACATACATACTTCCTGCTTTCTTTTACGTTTTACAAAATAAGAAAGAACATGTTGTTTTGTGTTCCCTATAGTATAAAGGTAAGTTTGTTTAGATGCAGAATATTTTTTAAGATATAGGAGGCCCCTGTCTGAGAGATCTTCAACTCACACCTCCGGCAGAGCTTTTCTGGCATCCCTGTGGAGGTTGGGGGCATTGAACCCGAGTGGGCGATGTTCAACGCTTCCATTGCTGAAGCTGCGGCGGTGAGCTTTGGTCTAAAGGTCTTGGGTGCCTCAAGGGGAGGCAACCCTCGAACACCGTGTCGGACACCGGTGGTCACGGAAGCCGTCTGACTGAAGAAGGAGGCCTTCCGGGATATGTTATCTCGGAGGACTCCGGAGGCATTTGCAAGGTATCGACAGGCCCGAAGGGCAGCGGCTACTGCCGTGAAGGAGGCAAAGCAGCGGGAATCCGACTAATACGCCCTCTTTTGTAGAGGCAGAGCTGGAAGCTGATGGGGGATCATCATCAATTTCCCTGGTGGAAGTCACTGAGGTAGTCAAACAACTCCACAGTGGCAAAGCCCTGGGACTGATGAGATCCGTCCAGAAATGCTGAAAGCTTTGGGTGTGGAGGGGCTGTCTGTTCTCAGCAGGAAACCGATGGATTGCCTACTCTGGGTAGGGAATGAGTCCTTACCCCAAGTGAAGGAGTTCAAGTAGCTTGGGTTCTTGTTCGCGAGTGAGGGGACAATGGAACGTGAGATTGGCCGGAGAATCGGAGCAGCGGGGGCGGTATTGCATTCGCTTTACCGCACCGTTGTGACGAAAAGAGAGCTGAGCCGGAAGGCAAAGCTCGCGATCTACCGGTCAATCTTCTTTCCCACTCTCACCTATGGTCATGAGGGCTGGTTCATGACCGAAAGAACTAGATTGCGGGTACAAGCGGCCGAAATGGGTTTTCTCAGGAGGGTGGCTGGCATCTCCCTTAGAGATAGGGTGAGAAGCTCAGTCATCCGTGAGGGACTCGGAGTAGAGCCGCTACTCCTTTGCGTTGAAAGGAGCCAGTTGAGGTGGTTCGGGCATCTAGTAAGGATGCCCCCTGGGCGCCTCCCTAAGGAGGTGTTCCAGGCACGACCACCTGGGAGGAGGCCACGGGGAAGACCAAGGACTAGGTGGAGAGATTATATCTCCACACTGGCCTGGGAATGCCTCGGGATCCCCCAGTCAGAGCTGGTTAATGTGGCCCGGGAAAGGGAAGTTTGGAAGCTGTTGCCCCCGCCACCCAACCCAAGATAAGCGGTTGAAGATGAGTGAGAGTGATTTATGTTATCATGTGTGCAGTTTTTCACTTGAGATTGGCTGTACTTCCTCGTTGTTTGGGGTCCGATTCACTGCTGTATGTGTGAAAACAATAATAATACTTGCAATTTTTTCTTCTTTTAACTTATTAAAACCCACTATGTAGAAAATTATTGAAGCCCATTCCCATCTTCACAAACTAGGTTTTCATATTTGATGAAGGTCACAAAATATGGAAATTAAATATTTCATGTTTTATATGTTATATGAGCTAAGCACAAAAAAAGTACAGTATATTCCCTTTGTTCACCAAAAAGTAATTCACAAACAAAAACATGTACAGTATGTTATCCTGCATAGTTACATTATGGGGTTTTATATTTTGGGTCAGTTAGACCCCAACAAGGTTATAAAACTCCACTAAAACAAATCCAATTAGACTTATTTGGGATTTGGGGTAAAAGTACATGTAACAATTACACAATACAACTAAAGCAATTCTAATAAAATTAGGACAAGTCATGAAGAATAAAGGGGATGGATTTGTTTTCTCAGTTGTTAAAGAGAACATTAACGTAGTATCTCATGTTGAGTTTAATTTTTTGACTTTTTTTTTAAACATATTTTTACCTTGGCTTTACACTCTATGAAAGTATTTATACTACTGTACTGTACTTATCGTTTTGTAAACCCAAACTACCATGTGACCCTGGAAGAAGTATTCAGACCTTTTACTTAAGTAAAAGTACAACAGGGTAAAAATACTCAAAATCTTATTTAAGTACTTAAAGATGGGGTCTGCGATTTATCCAGTATACACTTTTTGTTATATTGGTTGAAATGGTCTTTACACCCCGACAGCAATCCGTTTCTTATGAGCACTGAAAAAAGACCGGAAAAGATCCGTCATCTGTAGCTGCTGTAATCCTGTAAAAACGTCTACCAGTCAGTAAAAATGGTCCCGGTTGTAAGGAACCAATCAGATGCCTCCCTGCCTCCCTGCTCGTACTCTAGCCTCAGCGTGCACCAGCGTGAACTCAAAGCGCGTGTCCGCCGATCGTTCACTGGAGAGTGGAAGAGAAAACTCAGCTCTTAAAACACCGGACAACGAGAACGAACTCGTACCACTATTACCATATTATCGAAAAATACAACTTTGATTTAGTTGTTTATGTTCTGTTAGTTTACTTTATAAGATACTGCAGGTTTAAACTATTTATTCTAACAGCTCAAAGTGAAGTCAGACAAACAGGATTATCAACGAGGGGAGACGGCGGATAGAAAACATTGCCGAACAAAATTTACGTTACTCAAACTGCTTTTTCAGTTACAGCAACAAACGAGTGGACTGATCTCCCTCCAGATATTAGAGTAATGTTAAAAAGGGTCGTGTTGTCTCAGCAGGTATCTCTCTCTTTCCCTCCCCTCTCTGCTGCTCTGTGGCCGGCTCTCCAGCGAGCTGCTGCTGCCCCCCCCCTCCTCTCCGTCAACCAGGAAATAAAAGCCCCTCGTCTACGAGACCGGTCTCTTGAGAGAGCTCCAGCTCATAGCGGGGTCTGTGTGAGTGAATGCCCGGGTGGAGAGGTGGCGATCCCGGCAGGAGCTAGCTAGCTGTGCCGGCAGTTTGTGGAGCTTCTAAACTCCGACAACAGTGGAGAAAATGTTTGATTCGCCATCTAACATCGTGAAACTGTCAATATTCTAAATCTACACCGTTGATTTCTCGCCTCAACATTTTTCAGAAGTGAATTTAGTGATGAAATAGCTACGAAAAATGTGAAGTAGTTATGATGCGGCGGTGCTCGTGCATGTGTGTGGGGGGCGTTGCCTTATAAGGAGTTTCGAGGGGAGGGGGGGGTTTAGAGGGAGCTCCTGAGGCGATGCGACTTTCAAATTATGGTAGTTTTCCAAGATCGCAGACCCCAGCTTTAAGTAAGGACAAAAGTATTAGCATCAAAATATACTTAAAGTACCAGAAGTGAAAATACTCAATGCCGATTTCAGAATAATATATATTATTGGATTATAATTAGTGATGCATTAATTAATGTGTTCATCACTTTAATGTTGCAGCTGGTAAAGGTGGGGCTGAGTTTATTTACTTTACATACTGCTGGGTAGCTTCACTTATAATAATATATTATAATTACTTGATTTATATTTTGTATTAATAATCTGAATTTAACTAAATTAACTAAAGCTTTAAAATAAATGTAGTGGGGTAAGAAGTACAATATTTGCCTCCAAAATGTAGTGGAGTAGATGTATAAAGTAGCAAAACATGGAAATACTCAAGTAAAGTACAAGTATCTCAAAATTGTACTTAAGTACAGTACTTATATACATTCCACCACTGGTCTGATTGTTTGCTCACCATGAACTCCATAATAGCTGCAGGGGGGGAAAGACCTGAGAGCCGACTCGGTTGTGGTAATCTAGCGGAGCGTTGATCTCTCTAGATGAAATGGCATGTTTATGTCTGTTGACAACTCCAGTGAGCATCCTGAAGTCTGACTGTGTCTCAGCTCCAGACCTGGTCGTGTTACTGGCTCTGTGGAGCTCGACAGCACAGCAGCAGCTCCCATGTGAGGCATCGTCCACAGGGTGGCAGCCAACAGGAACTGAACACCAGCAGCACCCATCTGAGGCCGGAGGAGGAGGAGGCTGCAGCTGCACCACCTGCATGACTCTGAGGACGAGACCAGTTTACATCATGATCAGACTGATGTTGGGACCCACCATCAAGATGCACAGACCACATGAACTCAGTTGTTGTTTGTGCAGAAATAAATGCTGCAGCTCCTCCAGACCAACAGTGGTTTCCCGTGTCTTGTGAAGTGACGGGGCTCCGCAGCGAGTAACGTTATCGTCTCCGACCGGGTGTCGGTGTCTAGCACTAGGATCAGCATTGATTCATGGAGAGACCTTCGTCCGGTCAGCTAACATTACTGCCAAGCAGGTGAAATATAGAGTGATATTGTGGTTTTAGCTGACGTGTGTCGCCTCGCTGTTTTGACGGATGCTCGCTCACATTCAGGTAGCGCGTGCACACGGGCGAGTGCGAGCAAGAGGACGCTGACTATCGTTGACATTGCGGCCACAAGTGTCGAAGATACAACTAATTTCTGATTCTTACAAACAGTCCCTTAAATCAAAGTTCCAAATTGATAGTTTAGTATACTTAATGAGACTTATTCATGAGACTGCATTAATGTGCTATCATTTTCTCTTTGTTTCAAAGAGTGGTTCCCCGAGGATGATTTAATATACATTGAATCATATTATTCAATGTAATTAATAATTATTTTGATAATTATTATTTACTTTTGATAGCCCTTTTAATGTATTTTGAGCTTATGTACCAATATAATTTGGTGCTCTGTTATTATTAATATATATTGATAATTTAGTAATATTAATTTTATTAAAATAAATAATTATCCTTAATATTTTCTAATAACTAGACCAGCTCCTATCTGCGTCCCCAACACTGACGATTAAAGAATCTCAAAGGGGTTAGGAGTTTGATACTTAATCTTTGCTCATTTCAGCTCATTTTAGATGGAAAGTATTAAAACAGGTGGTTAATTGGTTTAAAAAAACATCTTTCTGATCAATGCAATTTCCTTTAACCCTCTTCTGCATAAATTATGTTTGTTTTTATGGATATTACATCCTATTCTTTTGGAAGATTGGGGTCCTCTGATAATGTATTAATCTAAGAATTGATCACTGACCTGTGGACCCTCAGCTGCTTTTGCTTGTGGCAACAGAGAGGAGCATCACATTGAATTCACTCTGCATTCGCCTTTACGTGAGAAATACAATACATTTGTATGGTCAAATGTTTTTCTCTCCTATTCCTTACTCCACGTTGCAAATGCTGATTAAGCTGCAGTGGTGGAAGAAGTACACAGATCCTTTAATTTAGTAAATCAGTCAGTCAAGTCTGATGACAGCGTTGAGAGTGAACCAAAACAGTAAAGTTGTAAAAGGTCCGTAAAACCAAAACAATGAGCTGAAAAATGCTAAAATGCTCCATAAAGCTGAAGGGAAGCTGCAGAGTCTGGTGAAAATTCTCAATTTTCTGTAGATACATCCTTACGTGCAAACTAAAGGCTGTCAAAGTTAATGTGATAATAACACGTTAACACAAATTTGTTTTAACGCCACTAACTTCTTTAACGCAACTTGCGATTTTTAGGTTGTAGTGGGCTCAGTTTTAAAGTTAAGTCAAGATACTGATATGAAACTAGAACCTAAGGAATCCATTGGTACCAACCATTACATACTTATTTTTTCGCAAAGGAGGCTAAATAACGCTCCAAACTTGCACTAAATTTTGGGGAGGACAAACTGTCATGGCCATTTTCACAGGGGTCACTTGACCTCTGATCTCAAAATATCTGAATAAAAATGGGTTCTTTAACACGATTAACTATGGAAAATTGTGTGATTAATCATGATTAAATATTTGAATCGATTGACAGCCCTAGTGCAAACCCTTTTCACATTATTCATTGTCATCCTATCCATTATTATTAAACATAATATCAACTCTTTAAACCATCGGAGATACTTCTTTAAATTTTCATGCATTACTAGTTTTCTTGATTTACAGATGTTTATCAAATACCCCTTTTCTAGCACTGTACCAAATGTATCTCTACTCATTAGAAACACGTCCTCAGATATTACAATGTGTAAAAATGTAAATATTTATGAATGGGAGAATGTGAGGGTCAGCGATACAGTAGAGGGTTAAAAATGTGTTCTCTTAACAGGTTTGATGGCATGATTTCCATTTCCCGCTGGGATTAATTAAGTACTCTATCTATGATGCAAAACATGGAAACTGATACTTGTGTTATGTTATGTACAAAACAATGAAAAGAACCTAAATCTCCAACGTAATCAGTATTTAAGTATTGCTGCAAAACTTTCTGAAGAGTTCCTTTGAAAAACAGATAAAGGCCATTCTTAAAATGAATAAACCACTTTGATGATATTCCCTAGGAGTGCACAAAAAAATGCAAATTAACCATTGTTAGGGGCGGCTGTGGCTCAGAGGGTAGAGCAGGTTGTCCACCAATCGGAAGGTCGGTGGTTCGATCCCCGGCTGCTCCGGGTCACATGTCGATGTGTCCTTGAGCAAGACACTTAACCCCAAATTGCTTCGGTGTGTGAATGTATTTAGATTAGATCCTGATGGGCAAAGTTGGCACCTTAGCAGCCTCTGCCATCAGTGTATGAATGTGTGTGTGAATGGGTGAATGCTGACATGTAGTGTAAAGCGCTTTGAGTGGTCGGAAGACTAGAAAAGCGCTAAATAAATGCAAGTCCATTTACCATTTACCATTATAAATTAAAAACACATAATGAAGAGAATTTAACATGGAGGCACAATCTCCTAGAAAAACATGCAACGTTTGTAATCAATCAGTAATATTGTCATCACCGAGCACATTTGTTACATAAAAGGAGAAAAAAGCCGAGTCTCATGACTTCATCAGTGGATCCTTTCACAGAGCAGAGAGAGACGAGGAGATCCTCACTACAACATGAGCCTTTGCAAACAAGCTTGTGTGTCATGTGTGGCAGAGTTTTACGCTCCTGTTCTTCTTCTTCTTCTTCCCTGAACTTACAGTCTGTCTCTCCACCGGAGAGAAAATCACAACCACAGGAAATTCCCTTTCCCTAAGAGAAGTCATGAAATATTTTACTGGTCGTTGGTTAGAGGTTCAACATCATGTCTGATTTGTTTTATGAAAGAAATCTGTAACACGACCCCCCTATTTATCATTTATAAGCACTTTATCAACATATAATAATGTGGTAATAACACATTACATTATGATGTGTATACTGTAGAAAAAAGGACATTTTAATTGTTTAGTAATGTACAGTATTTAACATTTCATATAAATACATATTTTATATAATTACATCTGTGTTATATTGTTCAAGGTTCAGCTTCATTGTCATTATACAATACAGGATTGCATAATGAAATGCAGCGGTAGCCTCCTTCACACTATACAAACAGAAAATGTGTAAATACATATACAGTGTACTGTATATATATATATATATTAGTATTTAATATGCAGCTGTAGAGTCAGTTGACCAGCCTGAATACTAAAACATACAACGAAAGCATAACAAAATGCCCGTCAAGCTAGCTGGCTTGCTAAGCTAGCTAGATCGAGCATTTGGGCTTACGTGTTCTCTGCTTCCTCCTCGTTGTTCGATGATGAAATTCAGAAATTTGCAAGTTGAAATTGACGTGACACAACGAACGATGATCGAAACGTTTGAAAGTTTTAGTGTTTGTTGTTTTGAGCACACAAAGGAAACCACATACACATTCATCACACACACACTTGAGTGACGTACCTCAGCCGGGCTTCAAACCCAGGGCCACTACGTCGCCGGTCTGTGTCCTTAACCACTGGACCAAGATCCGGCGCCAATAAACACAAAGAACCATCAGATTGAAGCTGCAGAAACCTCATCTTCATCAACCTGCAGAGAAACAAAGTTTCAAACTTCAAACTGAAACAGATTCACACTGATAAAGTCTAATTCTTCTCTGTGTGAGATTCAGGTCATGTCACAGAGTCCTGACAGCTCAGCTGGAAGAAGAGGTAAAACTCCAGCAACACTTGTAGCATACAGAACACCTTTATTGTTAGACCAACATGTTTCAGCTTGTGTGCCTTCATCAGGGTCATCCACAAGCAGAAATGCATTGATCTAACAATAAAGTTGTTCTGTAGCCTGTACTATAAGTTTTGCTGGAGTTTTACCTCTTCAGACTTTTTAACTTCTCCAATGCACCTCGGTAGTATGTGAAGTTGTGCTGAAAACCAATGTGACTTCTACAATAGCTCAGCTAGTAAAGCTAGAGCTAAACAGTATGAAGGTCGTGTTTTTCAAATCCCATCAAGACTGTTTGTGTTTTCCTTCCCTCAGAGGACTGTTTCTTAAAGGTGTCTCTTATTGTGAAAAGTCTGTCTGGAGTTAACCTCACAAACTGAACCAGGATCAGTCTGTTTCATAAAAACACTCAGCTGATCAGAGCCTGAATTCATCAAAATGTCTCAGAAGAGGAAATCAGTCCGAAATGGACAAAAGTTCTGAGTGACACGTTTGTTTCTTCTTTTAGTACAAAGAGCAAAAACATTTTATCAACTTTCCTAACTTGTGAAATGACTCATATCTGCACGTCTCAGAGCTGCAGAGGATAATCTGTCAGCATCTGCTGATGCGGTCACACTGATCAAAGATCTTTTGGACAAAAAGCTGAATAATCCCTCAAATTCTTCAATAAGGAAACAGGTGGAATCGACCTGAATGAACAAAGTAGCGCTCTGAGAGTTTTCGTGTGTCACCTGATCGCTAAGGTAAGCTCTCTGAAGTCGAACCTTCAAAGGTTTGCAGCAGACTTCCACACAGGCTCAGCATAGGGCTGTCAGACTTTGGGACTTTGTGTCTAAAATGCAGAGAAGGCTCCATCAAAGAGGCTGTGAGGGCCTCTGGCACACAGAAGGTCAACAACACTTCAGGTTCACTGAAAACCCGGGGTCACATCTTGTTGTTGGTCTTTGAGCTTGACCGGTTTGCTTTTCCACTCGTCTGAAGGACTACATCACTGTCCACAACTGACTGTTAACATAAAGTGCTTCTTATTTTCATCTTTGTTTATATTTCTGTATCTTTTTTTATTATTAAGAGCATTAAGAGCTTGAATTATTTTATTATCATTATGAGTTTTTAACAAGTTTCACCAACTTGATTTAGTAAGCTATCTTTACAGTCGTAAATGTACCCTTGTACTTGTAGGATCAGACATTTAAATTTAGCAGTGGCCACATGCATGTCAGTTCTGTCACATACTTAATATTTCTATCATCGCACATCAAAGAGGGGGGAAATGTTAAGCAGCAATATAAAATAGATCCATCAAACTGGTGAAAGCTGTGTAGACAGAATGACAGATGGAGGAGCGAGTGTAGTAACTGCCCTGGTGGATGAAACATTTTGCAAAATTTCTGCTGGATAATATGAAAGTCTGAAGGAAAGGAAAAGGTCAAGCAGTGCTGCCAGAAAGTAAATTTACTCAGTGAGTGAGCTGTTTCCCACTGACGCAGAAAGAAAATGTGAAATGTTCCATACAGAATTTACCAGGTTAAAAAGGACAGAAAATTTCACTCTGGCATAAACTTTCAACTAAGCACTAATCTCAGCTGAGAATGATGGGGATGCCATTAGTTTTGCAGGTATGACTAAAAGTACTTGACACATAATGGCGTTAGAAGAAAAGTTAAGGGATCACCTATTACAATTCATCCTGAAGGGGATATGAATATCTGAACCAAATTTCACGACAATCCATCGAAACGTTGTCGAGACATTTCACTGAAATCCACAAATGTGGTTCTGGGTAAATGCCATCGTGAGTAAAAGAGCCGATGATATAATTCACAGCTTTAGTTTCTTTTTCTTAAACACAGTCAGAAGAATTGCAATAATTTAATGTCCTATTCTGAATGCTAAAACTCAAAACAGTTTCCAGGTGGTAGCAGTGGATATTTAACTTCTGCAGGACTGTCTGAATGGGTCAGACCTGGGAGAGGATGATTCTCTGGCTGGACCAGACCAAACGCTTTTCCCAGAGACCCTCCCTCACTGTCACAGTATCCACATCATCTGTCTGGTTCCAGACGCTGCAGGGCGCTCGCATGCAAAAGCTCACTGTGACCTTGTCGTGTGTGAAAGGTGAAGAGGAGAACTCAGTGGCCTCCTGTATTTACCCGAGAGGGAACGTAAAACAAACCTTGTACCAACTGTATGTGAGCTCCCTGAGCTGCAGCTTTTCAGGAGTCAGCCGGACCTTTCAGCTGAGTAACAGCAGCTGGTGCCTCTCACAGGGTTGTGCACAGAGTGCCACAATATAACATTAGCACTTAGCTACACCTGAATTACAGCCCTTTGAATTAGAAGCCAGTGTTTCTGAAAGAGCTTTGTGTCAAACAATCTATAAAAAATTTGTCAGCTGTGGATGAAACTACATGCATTCATCTCAGATGTATGCAGATGCTTTAATCTATGATGAACTCAAAGAGAATTACCACCCAACTCTGCAGTTCCTCCCAGTTTTACAGAGCGTTTTAACGTCTTGTAACTCATTATTTTGGTTTTCCAGCAACTTTACTGTTTTGATTCACTGTCACCGCTCTTGTCGATGCTTTCCAGCAGCAACAGGCAGATGTTTTCAGCAAAGAAGCTGTGATAAACCAAATGTATGCTACCTGCTTAGCACCAAACAGTAGACAGACATAGTTAGCGACTAGCTGGTGAACATAGTGGAGCATTTAGCAGCTAAAGAGTCAGATAGTTGTCTCAGGAGCTGGTGGAGACCAAAACACAGCCAAAAGGAGAGTGAATATTCATCAGGTAGCTAGAAACACAACTTCAAATGAATGCTAAAGTAGCTAGCTGCTAGTTGTGTCTGCTGGAGGTGCATATAGGCAACAAGTTTAACTCTATGAGGTCAATATTATGTTTAAAGGTTCTCTATATGATATTCAGAGCATTAATACTGTATAGCAAACAACTATCTGCTATGTAAAGATATAGTGGAGTAATGTCTACCTGACCAGAGAATGAAGTCGCTCTCCCTCTTTGTGTGTTGTAATCCGAGCTTCTCCGTGCTTTGTTGCCATTGCCAGGATGTCCATGTGTGCTCTTCAGTGAATGTCCCAGAGCTAGCCCGACTGGCAAGCTCACGGCCGACGCTTTGCACTGCTCTCATACGGCGGTTCTCGCCGATAATGCCTTCCCGAACGACAGCGCCATTGCGGAAGAGTAGCACCCACCCTCCGGCTCCCCTTCAGGTTAATACTGTTAGCTCTGTCAGCAGTGTTGCCGTTGTTTTCACTGTTAGCGCTGTTAGCACATTTGTTAGCACATATGTTAGCACCGTTAGCTGGGAGCAGCTGGTTCAGCAGTCGCAGCTGTCGCCATGTTGAGATCTCCATGTTGAGAGCCGTTGAGAGGCAAAAGAAATGCTCCCAATCTCGCATTTTGAAAGGTTGTTGCACCCCCTAGTGGCAAAAACAATTAATTAATGCAGGTTTAAAATGTGAATTCACGTTAATAAGTTAATTAAGTTAATTAAGTTAATTGTGTTTCCTCATGATTTCCCCTGAAATAATTCTCTGAGAAGTATGTGTACATTTTGCAACAGAAACAATCAAATGAAGCTTAAAGCGAAAGTTCAGACAGGAAGTCCCTCTTTACACTCTTTCATTCACAACCTTTCTGTCTCTTATCTCTAATGGCTCCTATTCTATCAGCTGACTGTGGGTGGTTCATTCTTAACCAAACAGATTCTGCCACGCTCTCTCTGAGCCAATTGGCTCGTTCGAGATGAACTGCGCCTCGGAAAGTAGACGAGATCAGACGGCAGCAGCAGGGGGCGGTGACAAAAAGCTGCGGTCAAGTCGGACAGTTTTCAGCCGTTTCGAGCAGCCTTCACGGAATTTACAGTAAGTCACAGAAAAAGTTAGTTCCTGTTAGATCCGATCTATAGGCCACTTGTAGTTTTCAGACCATGTTGGGATTTATTTATATTTGTTTGTAAATCTATGTGGAAATGTGCGTGTGTCTGGCATTGGATTCTATCCTTTATTTTTTTTATGTTTGCCTTGTTAAGCACATAATGAGCACTTGTTTTGATAAGTGTTACATATAGATTACCTTCATTATTATAATAATTATTATTATCAACCACACAAGATATGTTTGTTAACAAATGAAATCTTCATTGCACAACATGAGACTAATACAATCTAGCGTTAAATATTACAATTACACAGAAAGTTGTGACTTTCTACAACACGTGGTGTTTGCTGTCAAAGCTAAGAGCCCATAAGCTCTTTGATCAGGCGCGAGCCAAGCATTTCCCATAATGCCCTGGGTCTTGCAGTCGGTGGAGAGCAACTGCAGCGCCTGCAGAAAAACTGCGGCCGCCTCGATCTCGTGAGGTTATCGTTGCCCACGTGTGCATGACGTCAGAGCAAGTCGGCATCAAGTCAGACACAAATCTAACAGGCATGCATTGCGCGGCGATCGCCGGTGATCGATTCTGCGCAGGTCTGGCTCATCTCGAACAAGCCTATTCATATCGTTGCGATCAGATTTTAAAACTGTTCTCCTCTCTGTTGCTGTCAGTTGTCATTTCAGTGCGGCTCGATGCAAACGGCAAAGCGTTCACGTTAACTTTCATCCAGTCTCAGTAACAAGCGACGTCTGATCACAGCAGAGGAGTCTCTTCTCCCTCTTGTTTCATGCTCAGGCAGCCTCATCTGCTACTCCAGGCACAGACGATCGCACTCGCAGTCTCCGGTTAAATCCAGCAAACGTTACGCACGCCTCCAGCCTCATATGATCAGGCTCACGCCTCATCAGCGTCTTCATCGCCGTCACGCTTCCTCCTCTCAGCCGCCTCGTCGCTACACTCATTCCAACTTAAGCCACTCTTCATCTGAAGGTAAAGGCTTCACAGAATTCACAAGCCTCATCTTACCTGGCACGAGGCGACATAATATCACCATCGATGAACGCTGTCGGATTCCTCACGGAAGAACCGACGTGATCAAAGTCATCTAATCAATCACTCCCATAAATGTTCAGCGTCTACATCCAAACCAGTGTTCTCACTTGGATCCAGTACCGTATATCATCCAGCTGCCTTTTAACTAGTTTCGAGGCGCTTGTCCACTGTAACACTGTTTCATTCTCTCGGCGCATCATCGCTCACAGGGAACTATTACCGTAAATGCTGTAATAGCGGTGGGCCTCTAATTCTACTAGTGTACAGGGTAACAGACTTTGGACTGAAGCAGCCTTCTGTTCATAAAGTCCGTGACATATAGCAAACTCTCGGCTTGCATGGGTATTCTTGGACAACATTATGCCGTCTTAACCTACAAATATCACTGCATAATTCATAAAGCATCGCAATTTATGTGGAACTTGACATACGTATATTGTGGTAATAAGCACTGCCAGTTCTCATATGGTATCTCTTGCTGTCTCTATCTCGTGGCACTTGTATGTTTCTACAAGTCCTGCGTAATGGGACTCAAAAGGATCAGGTGTAACTCAAATGCACGTGAATACATTATAGTCATTATATTTGTTAAATATTGACTCAGCAATATAAGTACTAAATGCCACATGGTGTACATTCACCACATGCACAGAGTTTATCTACCCTCGTTCAGTGCAGCTTATCAAGCAGTAGTCACCAGTAACATAAGCCGCTGAATGATAGGTTTTGAATTTTAAATGTATTAAATAAATAAATAATAATTATTATAAATAAATAAATAATATGGCAACATTGACTTGATTCACACGGGACTCGAGACCCCAGTATCCTAGGTAAAACTCTTGCGTTAGGCTTTATTCATTACGACTTCCTCTCCTCACAACCTGGCGCTTTTATACGTCACCTGACTTTTGGCAGAAGCCTTAAAGCTTCAATAGGCAACAAATTCGGCATTGGTGAAAATTCCATAATAACTTTTTTAGCATATCGTAATTCAAGTGTCTAAGAGATAATTTGACTTCTTCATTTCCTCAAGGCTCTGTTTTCAGGTTTTAAAATATTAAATAAATAAATAAATAATAAAATTCTAGCTCAGGATGGGAGACTTTGACCAGTCACAAGTCAATTCAGAGAGAGAGCGTCCCATTTGGCTGTGCTCCGGCTGGTGAACGGTGCTTGGTAATTCCTCAAACAGTACACTACAAAATGTTTCTGAAAACATTTGAGGAGAGAATAGGCATTACAGTAACAGAATATGATTCATAATTGATCAGCGCTGCCTAGTTTGAAAGTTCGGTCGGAGTTTGCAAGTGAATGTCTCGTGGCTCTCATAGACGGCAGCTGGAGGCAGATTCCTACCTATGCTCAAAATAAATAAATAATAAATAAAATTCTAACATCGTAGTAAAGGAAAGCCCAGTGCCTCTCATAAAATCACTAAAGCCCTAACAGTCGAGATACAATGCGATGGCTGTGACAAGCGTTGTTACTCGACACCCGGGAATGAGAACGGGGTGAAATAATATGATCAACATCTACAAGCATAAAAGAAGGTCTGTCTGAACATATTGGATGCGGAAACAACGTCACCTTCTGGCGTCACCTCATAACCACGGTGCAGCTACGGTGTTCAACTGGGACCATATGGCCAGGGACACGTCACCTTCCGACATATGCTCGATCACACGGTCCACCCAAACAGCGTTTAGTCACGGCTGACCTCATCACAACATCACACACGAGCAAGCAAATTCCTCCGACTGTTGTATATCAGACTCCTACCCAGTTTTTCCCAGTTTTTCCCAGTGTTTCCCTGTGTTCCCTGCCCTTTTGTCTCCTGTGTTGTCCCCCCCTGTCTGTCTTTGTGTGTGTGGAAGTGCAGGTGGGCATGGCTTCGTTCCTCCTCCTCCTCCTCTCGGGAGTTGCGGCTGGCGCACCTGATGAGGATCATCCAATCAATTCAACCACTGCAGTATATCAGCCCTGGGATTCCTTCCATACTCCGCCAGATCGTTCAGACACCTTCCATGGTATTGTCGTCCTCCGGCCAATTTAACTTTTATGGAACTTGTTTTTGATGTTACCTTTCGCCTTGACTAATCCTGCCTGTTTTTCCTTGTGTTCAAGATCCACCACGTCTGCTTGCCGCCTTCGCCCTGCCTGCCTGCCTGCCACTCTCCAGCTAATCCCTTAGTAGCTTTATTGAACTCACAAACATTTCTGTGCTTAGATCTGGAGTTGAGTGGGAATTCGCTCCTCGTGCCCTGCCTGTCCACACTAGGATCAACCCCCAGGACTGGACACCCAGAGCTCCTTCAACCAGCCCCCTACCCATTAAGATTCATTTTGTTATTTAATAAATTTACATTTAATTTTACTCGTGTGTTCTGTGTGCTGCATATGTGGACTACTCTTGCCAGCATATAACAGAACGATCTGGCCAAGAGATGGACCCAGCAGACACAGACGCATATGCCATTCAAAAGGTAGTTTCCAGCCACGGTAATTTGCTTGGCCAACATCACCAGCTTCTGCAGGGTTTAATGGAGACTCAACAAACTCTTGGAAATCAGGTGACCCATATTAGCAGATTAGTGGAGACTATCGCCAGTCAATTAGCCCCGTCTCCTCCCATACCATCACCACCGCTTCCTCCCCCCACTCAGTAGCTGCAAATCAGGGAATCACCTGTTCCGCCACCTGAACCTTATTCCGGAGAATTAGGAAAATGTAAAGGATTCCTCCTGCAGTGTTCACTGGTTTTTGGTCGACAGCCCTCCACCTTTTCTACAGACCAGGCCAAGGTATCGTATATCACTGGTTTTATTGAGAGGGAAAGCTCTGGACTGGGCTGAAGCCATGATTGGAGGCCCTTTGATTAACTCTGTTTCGTTTGTTAATTTCATGGAAGAACTAAAGAAGGTTTTTGATCACCCTGTGAGCATGGGAGACGCTGCTAAACGCCTGCTAAATCTCAGGCAGAATCAAAGAAGTGTGGCGGAGTATGCAGTGGATTTCCGGATTCTCGCGGCTGACGCAGGCTGGAATGAGGAGGCGCTACGTGGAGTGTTCTTACATGGTTTGTGTGAACAACTAAAGAATGAAATTGCCATTCGTCATGAACCTAACTCTCTTGATGCTCTTGTTGCTCTATCAATCAAAATAGACAATCGCCTGCGGGAGAGACGCCGGGAGAAAAACTACAAGTCCCACACTTCCGTGAATCCTCCTTTTGCACCTTCTACTCCCGTGAGAGCAGTTGTAGGTGCTCAGCCGAATTACGTCATCATTCCCAGTTATCCCGCTCAGCCTGAGGAGCCCATGCAGGTGGGCCATGCTCATCTCACTCCCGCGGAATGACAGAGAAGAATTCGAGCGGGAGAATGCATCTACTGTGGCCAAGTTGGACATTTCCTCTCTGCATGTCCTCGCCGACCAAAAGACAGAGCTCATCAGTAGCAGTGAGGGTACTGGTGAGCAAAACTAATGCACTTATTAACAATCCACACAGAACACAAATTCAAGCTAAACTTCGTCATAAGCAACTCCCCCTGCCTCTGCTGGCTTTGATCGACTCTGGTGCTGAACAGAGTTTTTTGGACAGTAATCTAGTTAAGCAGGCCGGTATCAATACTGAACCGTTAGAAGCCCCTGTTAATGTTTGTGCATTAGATGGTAAATCCCTAGCTGTAGTAACTCACCGTACTGAACCTCGGCTCTCAGCAGAAATGTCTGTCTGAACTGTACAACAAACAGCTGATAAAGAAAGCAGAATCCATAATTTCGGACAGTACCCACCCCCTGCATTCAGAATTTAAGTTTCTGCCCTCTGGCTCCCGCCTCAGACAACCATTAGTCAAAACTAACCGATATAAATTCTCTTTCATACCCTCGGCCATTTCACTGCTCAACTCTGTAAAGTACAGGTAGTATCAGCAAATCCACCCATGCCTGTTCTGTTCTGTTCTGTTCTTTTCATTATCATTATCTTATATGGTAATTATTGTAACTCTTTTAACATTTTTTACTTCAAGGTTTCACCTTATTTTAGTGCTCTAGTATGTGGGGATGTACAGTATGTGTTTATTGTCTTATTGTGATGAGATGTTGTTGTTGTTTTTGTCGTTGTTGTTGCTGCTACTACTGCAAAACCAATTGCCCCTCGGGGACAAATAAAGGTCTTGAACTTGAACTTGAACTTGAACCTCTGCTCCTCATTCTCTCTGGTAATCGCCATGAAATTATTCAGTTTATTGTGTTTCCGCTCCACAAACACCTTTAGCTTTGGGCGACCCATGGTTAAAGCAGCACAACCCCCATATTGACTGATCCACAGGCCAAGTTTCTAGTTGGAGTGGTTATTGTCACTCTACCTTCTTGCAATCCGCACTACCACCAGTAGAGGTCACTGTTGCCTGTGCTAACCCCACTCCGCCTGAGTTGTCTTCTGTGCCTGAGATGTATCATGATTTGGGAGAGGTTTTCAATAAAGATAGAGCTCTGTCACTGCCACCTCATCATCCATACGACTGTGCCATTGAGCTTTTGCCTGGCTCCACCTTACCATCTAGTCGCCTCTACAATCTGTCCCGACTCGAAAGAGACGCCATGGAGGCGTATATCAATGACTCTCTTGCTGCTGGAATTATCCGGCCCTCCTCCTCACCACTAGGAGCAGGATTTTTTTTTGTTACAAAGAATGATAAGACACTCCACCCATGCATTGACTTTCGTGGCTTAAATAACATCACTGTTAAAAACAAATATCCTCTGCCATTAATCAGCTCTTCTTTTGAGCCTCTACAGGGAGCCATCATCTTCAGTAAATTGGATCTACGGAATGCTTACAACCTGGTCCGGATTCGTGAAGGAGATGAGTGGAAGACGGCCTTTAACACTCCACTGGGACACTTTGAGTACTGAGCAATGCCTTTTGGTCTCACTAATGCCCCCGCAGTGTTTCAAGCTCTAGTAAATGATGTGCTGAGAGACTTTCTTAACCGCTTTGTGTTCGTCTATTTAGATTACATTCTGATCTTCTCCCGTGACCTCTCGGAACACCAGAATCATGTCCGTCTAGTACTCCAGAGGCTCCTCGAGAATAAGCTGTTCGTGAAAGCAGAGAAATGTGAGTTCCATGTCGATTCCGTTGGATTCCTTGGATATATCATTAAGAGTGGGCAGGTGAGGCCAGACCCTGAGAAGATTAAAACGGTGGCGGAGTAGCCCAGACCTGCTTCAAGGAAGTTACTACAACGGTTCCTGGGTTTTGCCAACTTCTACCGGCGGTTCATTCGGGACTACAGTCAGATCACTGCTCCCCTTACCAAACTTACCTCTTCTGCTTTTCCATTCAACTGGAACCCCGAGGCAGAACAATTCTTTTCTCACCTGAAGGACCGCTTCACCTCCGCCCCTGTGCTGGTACAGCCTGACTCCTCCCTGTAGTTCATTGTGGAGTTGGATGCTTCGGACATTGGCGTGGGGGCCGTTCTCTCGCAACGGTCCGGTCCACATCAGAAACTGCATCCATGTGCCTTTTTTTCTCTTTTCTAAAGTTAGCTTTGGAGGAGTGGAGACACTGGATGGAGGGAGCTGAGATTCCTTTTGTTGTATGGACTGATCATAAGAATCTAGCTTACATCCAGTCTGCCAAGCATCTGAATTCTCGTCAAGCCAGATGGGCGCTTTTTTTTTTGGATGCTTCAACTTCACCCTCACGTATCGTCCGGGGTCCAAAAACATCAAACCGGACGCTCTCTCCCGTCAGTTCTCCTCGGAAGAATCCTCGTTGAGCACAGATCCCATCCTGTCTTCTGCTTGTGTGGTGGGGGCGTTGAATTGGGAGGTGGAGTCTGCAATCCGGGAGGCACAACAAGTGGAACTAGATCCAGGTACTGGACCCCCTAACTGTCTTTTTGTTCCTGAGGCGACCCACACCCAAGTCCTTCAATGGGGGCACGCCTCTCATTTCACTTGCCACCCTGGAATCAATCGGACAGTGTCTCTCCTTAAGAGACATTTCTGGTGGCCCACGATGGAGACTGACACTAAAGCTTACGCCCTCGCTTGTGCTGTGTGTGCCAGAGGCAAGGCATCTCATCGTCCGCCAGCGGGGTTGCTCCGCCCCTTACCTACTCCTGGTCGTCCGTGGTCACACATCGCTTTAGATTTTGTTACGGGTCTTCCTCCTTGTGAAGGCAACAAAGTCATCCTCACCATTGTGGACCGATTCTCCAAAGTAGCTCACTTCATTGGCCTGCCCAAGCTCCCCTCTGCCCGAGAAACAGCGGACCTGTTGGTGCTGCAACTAATCCCTCCTCTTGGTACTCACAATTAAGTTGGATTGAATATGCACATAATTCTCTTTCTTCCTCTGCTACTGGTCTTTCACCTTTTGAAAGTTCCTTAGGATACCAACCGCCCTTGTTATCTGCCCAGGAGGGAGAGATCGTGGTACCTTCGGTGCAACATCACATCCGGCGCTGTCATAAGGTGTGGAGGGACACCCTAGCCGCCCTGCTCAGAACTGCAGAGAACAACAAGCGGCTTGTGGACTGTCATAGGACCCCGGCCCCCAACTACATCCCAGGTCAGAAAGTTTGGTTATCTTCCAAGAGTTTTCCACTTAAAACTGAGTCCAAAAAACTGTCTCCCCGTTTCATTGGCCCATTCGAGATTGAAAGGATCATTAATCCCTCTACTGTCAGACTGAGACTCCCCAGGACCCTCAGAATTCACCCTTCTTTCCAAGTCTCTTAGCTAAAGCCTGTCCATAACAGTCCATTATTTATTTATTGAACTCACAAACATTTCCGTGCTTAGATCTGGAGTTGAGTGGGAATTCGCTCCTCGTGCCCTTCAGCCACTTTTCACATAGCCCAATCATATCCAGGCCATGTTGAAGAATCAAGTCATTTATCAGTAGGGCTTTGGTAGACAGTGATCTGATATTTAGAAAAAACAAATGTGAGGGTTGTTTTAGAACTGCAGCTTTCATTTATAGGTTTGGTATTTAAAGGTGAAAGGATTGACATAGTCACTGATTTTAAATATCTTGGCGTGATTCTCGATTCAAATTTGAATTTTAAGAAACATGTAAAAAAAATGGTTAAAACCATCAAGTACAACTTGGCAAATTTTAGACATATTAGAAGCTCTCTCTCTCTGGATGCAGCCAAGATATTTATGCATGCTATGATCCTTTCACATATGTCTTATTGCATTACGTGTTGGGGGCAGGCTGGGGAAACCGCTATAAGACCACTTGAGTCCCTATACAAACAAACTCTAAAAACTCTGGACAAAAAGCCACTGCATTTTCATCACTGTACAATACTGGAGAAATACAATTTACTGAGCTTTGAGAATTTTAGATTATTTTCAAATTTGTGCCTTGTTTATAAAATCCTAAATGGTTTGGCCCCTCCTCCACTGCGTGATTTTGTGCATTCTCGCTCAGTAGAGTCTACTAGATCCTTAAGAAGATCTTCTAGGCAAGATTGTACCGTACCATTTCGCCGCACTGCATTTGGGCAATCAGCTTTTTCTGTAAAGGCCACAAATCAGTGGAACACCCTGCCTGACGACGTGAGGAGCTGCAGCTCTATCAGCACTTTTAAAACCAACTTAAAACGTCTGTTAAAAGCTGCTCAGCACTGTACTCACTGATCTCTAATTCTACTCCATGGTCTTCATGACTTGCTTTTACTTGACAAGCATACTTTGTGATGTGCTATTGTGTGTAGCTGTGTATTGTGCGTTTTGTATGTTCTTTCTTGTATGACTGTAATATGTTTCTTTGTCTTGACCTGCCAAGGGACTACAGATGTGAATTAGCTTAAAGCTATAATCTGGTACAGTGCATCAAATGGTGACATTTATGTTTAAACTGTACATGGTCCCTTTTAAATAAATAAATAAATAAAATAGAGTTGGCAGCAAATGAGCTAGTGATTTTAACAAGATTTCTTGTGACATTAGTTTGAGGGATTAGTGGCCTGCGTGCGCGACGGCGTGGTGATACAACTAGGATTTCCTTAGGTCTTGTGTTTTGTAAAACTTGATCAGGTGCTTCATGGGACAGTTCACAGCCACTAGTGGTAGGGATGATTATCAGATTTTTGTGGTTCACATATTTCTTTGGGAGAGGAAGTTTGTGAGTACGAGGCCGGGGGAAGGAGACAGTCTCAATGTTGTAAACTATGCTATCAGTCTGATAATCTATACTATGTAGGTTTCCCTGTCTGGACAAATTAGCTAAGCTAATGGACTCCAAAACCGCACTAGCTATAGACCTAGCAGACTCTCTAATCACCTGCGACCTGCCGAGCGCTCAATCACTAGTGTTAAACTCGCCGTAAGCACCTGTCTATATACCTAAACAAAAGAGCAGCGCCTGCTCCAGTAGGATGCAGGCCGTCCGCTCTCAGCAGCTCGGGGCGGCCCCAGAAGGAAGGCCAGTTATCTACAAAACCTAATCCCTGCTCCCTACAGTAGCACGCCAGCCAGCGGTTCATTGCAGTAAGCCTACTGTATATCTCATCATTCCCCCGCACAGGCAAGGGACCAGAGACAATTACTCGATGCCGACCCATCTTTCTAGCGCAGTCCAGCATCCTAACTATGCTATCTTTTGTTATCTCTGACTGCCTCAACCTAGCATTAAAGGTGTCGACATGGATGGCAATGTTCCTATAGCTAGTGATGTTGTGTGCATTAGTCCCCTGCTTCTCCCTATGTGATGCCAGTACCCTCAGATTAACTTCAACGTCGGAAGCTCTGGCCCTAGGTAAACAGTACACATCGGCTGGCGATGCTAATCTAATATTGCGGGTAATGGAGTCCCCTATGACTAGCGTGCGTTGCCCGTCCCTGTCATCAGGAGTGGAGGAGGCGCGCGGGCCCGAATGACTACGAACAAGGGCAGAAAACCGGTTTGCAGTCGGGAGAGGTGACTGCAAACCGGGCAGCACAGCTTGCTGCGAGCTCCGGCGAGTCCTCCTACACCGTCTGACAGTGACAAACTCCGCAGCATCTGCCGACGTGGCTAAGCTAAAGCTATCGCTAGCAGGCATGCTAACAGGCCTGCAGCTAATGCTATCTGGCGTGCCCGTGATATCTAAGCTAAAGCTAGACGCAACAAGCTGTTCTAAATCATGGACACGTCTCTCTAGCAGAGACATCCTATCTGAACTCCCAGCGCAGACCATGGTTATCAAGTTGGCAGAAAATGAAGTAATTAACGGGTTAGCAGAATATTGTTAGCTATGAGTAAGCTAAGCAGGTATGCTACGCTAGACAGATAACAATATGAACAGCAGAAGCTGACGTTACCGCTACTGCTAGACTTTTCAAAGCAAATAGCAAATCGAGAATTATATGAAGTCAATACAGCTAGAGTGACCTCTCTATTTCTCTGGTCTATCGTGACCTCTGTATTGCTCTGATCTATCTTGACCTCACTCATTGCACTTGTCTATCATTATCCCACCCATTGCACTTGTCTATTGTGAACATACTCAATGCACTGGTCTATTGTGACCCCACTAATTGCACTGTTATATCTTGACCCCACTCATTGCACCAGTCTATCTTGACCCCACGTAGTGCACTGGTCTATCTGACCCCACTCATTGCTGGTCTATCTTGACCCCACTAAATGCACTGGTCTATTTTGACCCCACTCATTGCACAGGTCTTTCTTGAACCCACTCATTGCACTGGTCTAACGTGATCCCACTCTTGGCACTGGCCCACTTGACCTCTCTTTCCCATTTGACCTAATTCATTATAAATTTTCTTATATGGCATCACTCATCACACTGGTTAACGGGTCCTTGTTCATACATCATGGGGTTATGCCAGCATAACTTATAAATGTTTTGCTTTTGAAACTTTTGTTCCATGTCTAATGTCTAATTCTGTTTAGGAATCCACAACTGCAGTAAGGTAATGTATTTTGTAGTGTAGTGTAATGGTAAAACATTGTATGAGACAGACAGGCTGTCTCTGCTGTCCAAGGTCACTGTGTTCCAGCAAACTATGTGCTACCTGAGTCTTCACTCCCTGTGGTAGTCTTCAAGGCCAGACTTGGCGTACATCTGACAGATAAGACTCCTACGTCTCTGTCAGTGTCTGACAGAGGACGCCATAGGAAGTGAGTAATCAGGTTGATGTCATACTTTGTACAGCTTAAAAACCTACTGTGAACCTAGAGACTTCGCACAAACCTGCAGACTGCACTCTGACTGTGTACTCTGTACTTTGTCTTCTTGCAAGAATCCTGACTTTTAATAAATAGACAAAGACAACTCTGAGTATATTTAAATTCATTATTTCTCTTTCTCACCGGGAACTACAGACCTTTGTAGCAGAATTTCCACAACAGTAGAAAACCCTCCTTTCTACATTACTACTACTTTTGGGGGGAATATACCTCATCACGGCATCACTACCCCCTTTTATATACTACATCACGATGGAGTCTAATCGCCAAAGACTTTGCACTATTCTTCTTACCATGCATCATGTAATAAATTATTGTTCAATCGATACGGGGTCTCTCCTGATTGAAATGAAGCTTAAAGCGAAAGTTCAGACAGGAAGACCCTCTTTACACTCTTTCATTCACAACCTTTCTATCTCTTATCTCTAATGGCTCCTACTCTATCAGTTGACTGTGGTGTGTTCATTCTTAGATAACCAAACAGATTCTGCCATGCTCTCTCTGAGCCAATCATATCGTTGCAATCAGATTTTAAAACTGTTCTCCTCTCTACTGCTGTCAGTTGTCATTTCAGTGCGGCTCGATGCAACCCACCTCCACCCCATCACCTCCAGTGTTCATCATATTCAGTGACCAGGCCTGCTCCACATCCCTTCATTGGATCTTCAGCTACTCCCTTCACCACCACCACCAGTGTCTAGACTCCAGGGGGGGAATATACCTAATCTCATCACGGCATCACTACCCCCTTTTATATACTACATCACGATGGAGTCTAATCGCCAAAGACTTTGCACTATTCTTCTTATCATGCATCATGTAATAAATTATTGTTCAATCGATACAGGGTCTTTCCTGATTGAAATGTTCTAACTAGTCATTGAAGGACAACAAAGCATGTTTCTCTGCGGTTTCAGCAGGCAGGTGGACAGTAAAACAGTGTGGTCAATGGGCAGCTTCTCCTCCTGAGTGTTGGAATAATCTCAGAGCTCAGTCAGAGGAGTTTGTTTTAATAATTCACAGCAACATTTTCCACTCTGCACAGCAAAACTTCAGCCTTTTGATCAACCAGCCAAAATGTCTGCACGAGAGCTTCTAACGTTTCAAACCCTTTCTCATATTTACTTGAGATTTTCATTCTCAAAGAGGATCCCTTCAGTGTTTGCATTTAGCATGTTCATATCTGCAGTCTGGTAGCAATAGAGGCAAATTGTGAATTTTCTATATTTTAGTTTTGTCTTGTATAAAGGCTTTCTTAAAACTCCAACCACATAATTCCTTTGGTGTGATGTCTGACCAGTAATATGAAACCATTTCATTTAGATGCATGTATTTGCATCGTGCCAGAGTTCGTAGTCTGGCATCAGTGCTTGAAGGGCAATCATCCAAACACCAGGCGTGCCTGGAAAATGTCATTTCTAGGACAGACTTGTTTGCCAAGTCAGAGTGCATTGACGACAAACTTTGCCTTGTATTCAAATGGGAAAAGATGTACCTCCAGTACAATCGTAATGACTCAGCAAGTTTTCCATCATAATTACAAGTGGCATTCGATTCCTTGAGTATAATGTTTTATTTGTGCAATTTGAACATGGCTGAAGTTACAGTAAAATACCCTGTAACTTAGCATTATAATGACTTTATATGTTCCAGTAGAGCTTTATAGATAAATAATGTCCATCTCATCTTTTCATAAGATTCCAATGATGAGTCAAGGATTCATCCCCTGTGATAAAGCACAGGGTCTTGGTGTTTTGTTGTGTTTTGGGCATGCAGATATACAATACCACCATACATAATTATAGATCGAACTCTTCAGACCAGCAGAAGAGAAACATGAATAATTTAGATTTCAAAAAATCCAATTTTGACTTTTCAGTTTTCTTGTCCATGGGTCTTAAAATCAAGTCTCTTATCCACCCAGACCCCCAAATATTTGCAACATTAAAACATTTCAATCTGTTTATATTGTGTCTGTGGCTGTGGTTGCATTGCATTGTAATGGCCTCTTGTATTGAGGTCAGCTTGTGTAATAAAACCTGACAACTTGACCCCCTGACTTACATCCACTCTGTCTGAGCAAACATGACCCAGAGCAAGAAAGGACTGTCTGAGTGTGTCTGTCTGTCTGTGGAGTCTCTCTCATAAATATTTCAAACAATGTTCCTGAAAGATGCTATACTGTAATTTGTCTCAGTGGTCCTTTTTTAAAATTCTAGTCTGTCATTAACCACGATGGTGCAGCCATGTGTGAATTAGACTTGATTTGACTCTATTTTATTTCTGTTGGGAGTATGGAAATATGATTGTGTTCTTATGGATACAACCATCCCTCCACATCTTGGAATAATTGTCTATAATTAAGGCTGATTGTTGACATTGACTTTCCCTGACTTTGTCCCAACATTCATGCTGCTTAACAGTTGCTATGGAAGAAAATAAATCACTGCCAACATTGAAATGAATAAATATAGTACAAATACAAGTAAAAATGTGTACTTAAGTAAAACACTTGAGCTTTCAGTTACATTCAACTGGTTTTATACACTTCCTTCTGATTGGACATATTTTCATTTTCATTGTGTCTGTTTTAGGGAAATAATTGTGTCTCTGGATTAGGGATGCTAATTTTGAAAAATGTTCTTAACCGATAACCGACCCTCGTTAACCGATTATTAACCGTTAACCGACAAGATTTTTGCCTCGCATGTAGCGGTGCGCCAGCTGCAATGTATGAGCACAACAGACAACTGAGTCCCCAGTTCACCCATCCGGGAGCGTAAATTTAGCAGCCACGGTGCTTAGTGTAGTGTCGCGGACATGCAGCCACTTTCCAAGTAAAGTCTGCATCGCACATTTAGTTTAGTTTAGCAGGTTGTTAGCTGTGTGTCTGCCCAGCACAACGACACTTTGTCCGCCCGGATTAACGATAGCGATTGTCCGAAAAACAGTGTGTGTTTGTCCTACGTAAGCATCTGTAGCTCTGCTGGTAGCTTCGTCCTCACCATTGTCACACACATACAGTCTGTCAGCGCGACATAACTTCAGCGTGTTTCCGACAGACCGTGTGTGTGTTGTCGGTGGCGTTATAGCTGTGAACGTAGGTTTAGCAGACAGTGTGTGTACAGTTTATTTGTCGGTGAATAAATGCTACGAGGCTACAACTTCTCCGCTCAAGCGAGCTATAGCATGGATGTATTAAAAGAACTGGATACAGCGTTGGAGGCGGGGCCCCAGTCATTCCTATGAGAGTTGCTCATTGGCGCATGAAGCCTAAATGGCTCGACTTCCGTCTGGAAAAGTACCCGGATCTTGGCTGATTTTGGGCACATGGGACAGTAGCATCAGCTCGGTCACATGACTTGGTCACGGGGTTGGTCTGGGTCTCACTCACATGAACGGAGGAAGGGAAATAACTCTGGATTTAGCTATTAGTGCATTTGACAACTTTAAAAACTTAATTTTTTAAATAAGGGCTATTTAGTTGTTCGTAATGGGAAGTTGATTCCCCTCAAACAAAATTATCCGCTGTGTTACAGACTCTTTCCCAATGTAAGTCCATAGGAAAAAGTATTTTTGGGCCCAATGGCCTCACGTGACTGACACGGAAGTTGCAGTACCGCCTCTTGGCCACTACGAGAGTCCGGATCGATGGCTCATTGGAGAGGCGCGCAAGATGGCGGCAGAATCACAAGCTCTTTAAAAACGTCTTCTAAACTGGACTCCAACTGCAAATCTACTACCTAACAGAAGCCAAAAAATTACGTTGAATTGGTTAATCAGACTATTAATTTAAGAAACCTTATACTCTTAAGTAAAAATTGTGTGACTAAGTTTGCTAAAAATCGAAAAAAAAAAAACTACGGTTGGTGAGCTAGCTTGGTGATTTTTTTTTTCAAGCTAGCAAATGCTTCCAACAAAACTTTTTGAGGAAAAGATGAGTGGCCAAGGAAAAAAAGGAGAAAACAAACGGAAGGAGATCACCCCAAACACACCGAAAAACAAAACTGGTGAGCACAATTATGCTGAGATGAACAAAGTTTGTGCACTAGAGACCAAGGCAGAGTTCTTGCCTCTGCCCGACACTCCTATCAACAGCCCGGCTGCCAAGAAAGTGAACAGCGGGGAACCAGAGCCTTCACTGTACGACCTGCAGATGACCATTCTGAAAGCGGTAAATGACAGAGCTGAGGAGTTGGCACGTATGATCAATAGCAACTCAGCAGATATCAGAGAGTTTAAAGATTCACTTGAATTTGTAAGACTGAAAACAGTGTTCTGACAAGAAAATGTGAGAAATATTAGGTGGACATAGAATCACTGCAGGAGAGAGTTGTGGAGGCAGAGCGCTATAAACGAAGATGGTGCCTCCGGCTTTATGGCGTACCAAACATGACAACTAGGACGTAAAACAGAGAGTTTCTGAGATCTGTCAGAGTGTGGCACCAGACCTGGGAACAAGAGCCGCTGATAGAATCGATGTGGCGCACAGGCTGGGAAGATGAGACAGCAACAAAACCCGAGGGATCATCTTTCTCTTTACATATCGCTCGGTGAGGGATGAAATCTGGAGAAAAGCAAAGAATAACACCTACCTACGAGAGAATAAGCTTCGCTTTGGTGAGGACCTGACCAAGGAGGATAAAGATGCGAGAGCTGCGCTGTGGCCTGTCATCAAAAAAGCTTGCAAGAATGGAATCAAAGCCTACTTCATTGGGGTTAAAGCATATGTGGATGGAAAAGAAGTCCACCATGCAGCTGAGTATTAAAGAGTTAAATCAAAGAAAGGATGCTTTCACGTTACTAGTTCAGTTTGTTTGTTATTCATTCCCAACCACATGACTTTTTAAATTGGTTCATATGTGGTGAGCACCGTGTAGCGAGAATTGGTGCGTGCTACTCTGGGAAGCATCTTATTTCATCTTGCATCTACTGGGACGAGAAAAACACATTCTTGTGTCCGAAGAATTTGGTCACTGACAGATGGAAAATTTCCAAAGAAAGAACAATTTGTTTTGTTAAAGGGCCGTGAACTCGACCATCGAGTGTCGGATTTGACACTGTCCAGGAGGATAATAAACTTTTATTACTTACCTCTCCCCACTTAAACCAACAAGAATTGTTAACTCTTTCTGACTTCAAAGTGATCCGTTTGGTCAAAACACCCACACACACACTCCCCTTTCCATCTGGCAATTCCACAGCCTATGTTTCTTGACCTTTCGGTGACCCAGAGATTCACTGGTCCAGCGATGAAGCGTCATCCCCACCTATTTTTCATCTGTTGTAATGTGACCAATAATTACATTGTTTAGAAGTCATCATGTGTTAGACTATTGACTTCTTTGTGTATAATCATTAATGGTATTGTAATACGTTTTAATGTTTTATCAGTGATGTTCAATAGATGTAATACCTTAAGTTTAAAGTTGTTGAGAATGAGAAAATTACTTGAAATTAGAATTCAATTTTGACAATTTTAATACTAATGTTTGATCAGAATATTAGTGGTTATATAGCTTGATATGTGTCTGTTTCGTGCAAAGTAAAGAGTTAAACTAGTAAGGAGGGAATTCTGATTTTGCGCGTGTAAAGGTTTATTCAATAATGAATCGATCTGAAGAAGAGAGGGTCGACCCCTCCTTCTCCTCCCTCCGTGAGGGGGTTAAAGAAGAGGTGACACAGAGTCACAGAACAGTTGTCCGCAGGAGGAGAAGTGGTCCGCAGGAGATCGCTCCAGCAGGAGTCCTCCAAAACTTCTGTTTAATAAACACATTTCATTTGTGTGTTTATTTTCTACTTCATGCTAATTTTTCTTAGTCAAGTGACTTCTAAAGGACAGCATTTTTAAAAGATCGTTTGTTTATCTTGCATGACTTAAGTTTAGAATTGTCCGGCCGGCATTTCAAGCTTTATCCGTGAAATAGATAAATTCTCAAAACTTCAGAAGATCGTCTGACAACAAGTTTTTGTATTTTTCGACGAACTATCAGCCAATCGACTCAAAGATCCAACTTTCACTGTCCCAACAAGAAAGTTGAAGACTTCCAAGCTGTGGTATCTGAGGGCCTGGTGAGATATCCCTCCACAAATAAGGATCATTTTTTTAGGTTTTAGTTTGGACCCCAGAAGCAGAGACGGACTCAGGTAAGTAAAAATGAAAACAGAGTTTATTTTCCAACCAGGAAGCAAAAGCGCAGGCAGGGTGGCGGGAAGCCTCATGGCGAGGATTAAATGAAACACGAGGCCTGAGCACATGGGAAATCTCAGCCACAGGAGAAACACAGAAGCTGAGCAGCAACAAGGCACCAGGGAACCTGAGCACAGGGAAAAACACGGGTAAGTAATGACGCCACGAGAAACACTAGGAAAATTAGTAAGATGCAAAAACACTAGAGAAGGTGAGCCAAGACTACTGAACACGACTGAATTATCTGGCAGAGTAGTGGAGTGAAGACCAGGCTTTTATGGAGGGGTTGATTATCTGAATGAAAACTGGTGTGCCTAGTTGCTGCCCTGGGAGGAGCCAGCCACACCCCCTGCCACACACATGTCCTGCCAGGAGAAAAAGAGAGAACAGGAGGGGGAGAGCAAACACAAAAAAACAACAAACAAAACCAAACTAACAGAATCCGGAGGTCACATAGGGCTGGAGGAAACTGGCTAAAGGAGTGACACATGAAAAGATGGGTGGACATTCAAAGCGGGAGGCAATTTAAGTCTCACTACACTGGGATTAATGATGCGGTCAATTTCGTATGGGACAATGTACCTGGGTGCCAGTTTCCGGGAATCAACTTGAAGAGGGAGGTCACGGGAGGAGAGCCAGACCTTCTGGCCAGGCTGGTAATCTGGGGCTGCATGGAGGGCCACCAGAAACGCTGCTGAAGAAGACCCAGGGTCCGGTGAAAACCTGGATGGCAAGCCACCTTGGAATCATGTCCCCAACCTGGCACTGGAGATCTGGCAGATGAAGGCACGAACAGCCTGTCCTGTGGGCATCCCTCAGGAGCCAGAGGATCCTCTTGGGCCTCCTGAACCACCCTCTCGACCTCCCAACGGGCTGCTCCCACCACAAAGGAAGACGGCAGGATGGTTTCCTCAGACGTATCCTCCACCGGAGGGGCGAACTGACATGATAGGGCATCAGGCTTAACATTCCTGGAGCCTGGCCGGTAGGTGAGTGAGAAATTGAACCGGCCCAGGAACAGAGCCCACCGAGCCTGGCGTGAGTTGAGCCTGCGGGCGGAACGGAGGTAGGACAAGTTTTTATGATCAGTCCATACCACAAATGGGTGAGAAGCACCCTCCAGCCGTTGGAGGTGGAACGCCGGGAGAGGACCGCCCCCACACCAGAGTCCGAGGCGTCCACCTCCACCACGAACTGAGCTGCAGGATCAGGGTGGGTTAGCACAGGAGCAGAGGAAAACAAATACTTTAACTTATCAAATGCAGCTTCAGGTGACCACACAAAGGGAGGGTTAACTGACGTTAGCTTAGTTAACGGTGTAGCAACTCTACTATAGTCACGGATAAACCTGTGGTAAAAATTGGCAAACCCCAGAAACCTTTGAAGTTGCTTTCTTGCTGTAGGAGTGGGCCATTCGGCCACTTCCTGAACCTTGGCAGGGTCGGTTTTGGTCTGCCCTTTCTCCACCACAAAATCTAGGAAACTGACAGAGGATGCATGAAACTCACATTTTTCAGCTCTAACATACAGTCTGTTCTCTAACAGTCTTTGTAAAACCAATCTGACATGCTGGACATGTTCTTGGGGTGTGCGAGAGAAAATCAAAATATCGTCTAGGTACACGAACACAAACCGGTCGAGCATGTCACGCAGAACATCATTAATGAGGGCCTGAAAAACAGCTGGTGCATTAGTTAGCCCGAAAGCCATCACCAGATACTCAAAGTGTCCTAAAGGAGTGTTGAAAGCTGTTTTCCACTCATTCCCCTCTTTTATTCTTACCAGGTGGTAGGCGTTGCGGAGGTCCAACTTGGTGAAGATGGTGGCTTGGTGAAGGGGCCCAAAAGCAGAGTCAATGAGTGGAAGGGGATATTTATTTTTTACTGTAATGTCATTGAGACCCCTGTAGTCAATACAGGGAGGAAGTGTCTTGTCCTTCTTTTCCACAAAGAAGAACCCCGGTCCCACTGGTGAGGAAGAAGGACGAATGAGGGCAGTAGCAAGGGAGTCAGTAATATACGTTTCCATGGCCTCCTTTTCAGGCCTGGAGAGATAATAAAGTCTGCTGGAAGGTAAGGGGGCACCCGGGAGCAGGTCAATACCACAGTCGTAGGGCCTGTGAGGTGGTAACGACAGAGCACGATCCTTGTTAAAGACCTCCTGGAGGTCATGATACTCGGAGGGGACAGAGGTGAGATCAACAGGTTTCGGTGGCGCTGGAGTTGTAGTGACGGTAGTAGGAATGGCGGAGTGTAAACAATGTGAGTGACAAAACAGACTCCAGTTGGTAATGGATGAGGTAGACCAGTCATTGTGTGGATTGTGGAGTTTTAGCCAAGGGAGACCTAAACCTAGCGGTGAAGTGGGTGATGAAATGATGTAGAGTGAGATAGTCTTGTGATGATTACCAGAAAGAAGCAGTGACACTGGGGCAGTACGGTGAGTGACACGGGCGAGAAGCTTTCCGTTGAGGGCAAACACGTCCTTAGGCTCAGGAAGAGGCTCGGAGGGTAGGTTGGAATGTGAAACAAAATCAGAGTCAATAAAATTATCATCTGCACCAGAATCAACTAAAACTTGTGGAGGAAGGGGCGGGGATACGCTGGAGGAAAGCGGCCGAGGAGACTTGGGCTGAGAGAGGGGAGCGGGGACACTCTGCCTGACTGCTCTCTCCCTGCGCCTCTCACGAAGGCGATTACTTACAAACGAACAGCCAAAGAAATTAACTCCTCTAGAGTGGAGGTCTCATCCCTAGCAGCTAATTCATCTTTTAATTCTTCATTTAACCCACGAAGAAAAACCCCTTGTAGCGCTTTCTCATCCCACCCGCTCTCGGCTGCGAGGATGCGGAAATAAATAGAAAACAGAGTCAGATCCCTGACGTAAGGAGAGGAGCCGGTTACTGGCCTCTATCCCCTGTAGCGGGTGGTCAAATACTTTAAGTATTTCGGCTGAAAAAAACAAAAAAGAATGGCAAATGGGCGAGTTACTGTTAGCCATGGCCACAGCCCAAGCCAATGCTTTCTCTGACAATAAGCTCATAATAAAAGCAACTTTAGATCTTTCGGAGGCGTACGTTAGAGGCTGCTGGTCAAACACATGAGAACACTGGTGAAGGAACTGACTACATGACCCTACAACTCCTGAATACCTGATGGGAGTGGGAATGAAGGGTTCACAGGGATGGCTGGGCTGGGTGGCTGGAAGACCCAGAGCTGAAGATGGAGTTGGAGGAGCTGGAGCGTGGACTGGAGCCGACAACGTGGTGAGATGAGTAGAGACCTGGTCCATGCGGCCGCCGAGCTGAGTCACACTGGTGGTTAGGTTGTGAAGTGTGTCCATAATTTCTTGGAGGGCCTTTTCATGCAGCCCAACACGAGCTCCTTGAGAAGACAAGGCATGCCGGACTCAGTCTCTGCGGGTTCCATAGTGGCCAGATTATTCTGTTAGGTTTTGGTTTTAGTTTGGACCCCAGAAGCAGAGATGGACTCAGGTAAGTAAAAATGAAAACAGAGTTTATTTTCCAACCAGGAAGCAAAAATGCAGGCAGGATGGCAGGAAGGCTAGTGGCGAGGATTGAATGAAACATGAGGCCTGAGCACATGGGAAATCTCAGCCACAGGAGAAACACGGAAGCTGAGCAGCTACAAGGCACCAGGGAACCTGAGCACAGGAAAAAACACGGATAAGTATTGATACCACGAGAAACACTAGGAAAATTAGTAAAATGCAAAAACAATAGAGAAGGTGAGCCAAGACTACCGAACACGACTGAATAATCTGGCAGAGTAGTGGAGTGAAGACCAGGCTTTTATGGAGGGGTTGATTATCTGAATGAAAACTGGTGAGCCTCTGTTGCTGCCCTGGGAGGAGCCAGCCACACCCCCTGCCACACACATGCCCTGCCAGGAGAAAAAGAGAGAACAGGAGGGGGAGAGCAAACACAAAAAAACAACAAACAAAACCAAACTAAACGGAATCGTAACGCATTTAATCATTGATAATTGGCGTGGCATTACTTTACTGAATAATAATTATAAAATTCTTGCTTCTGTTCTGACCAAACGACTAAAAAGTGGGTTTGAATGACATTATACACGAATCTCAAAGTGGATTCATGCCTGGACGTCATATTTCTAATAATATTAGATTAGTCTTAGATTTGGTTAATTATAGAAATGTAATTGCTGGTGACCCTGTAATTATTTTTCTGGACTTCCAGAAGGCCTTTGATACAATTAATCATAAATTGATTTTTGATACTCTATCTTTTTTTAACTTTGGGGATTTTTTCATAAGCGCTATCAAAACACTTTACAAAGATAATAATAGCTCTGTGAAACTTTTATATGGCACATCTCACAGATTTTGTGTAAACAAAGGTGTGCGGCAAGGAGTTCCAGCTTCTCCTTACATCTACTTGCTGGTTTGCTAAAGTTTTAAATTATTTAATGTTACAGAACTCTTTTAAAGGAATTGATGTTTTCGGTAAAGAAATTAAAATATCACAACTAGCAGATGATACAACGCTATTTTTAAAAAGCACTAAGGAAGTCCCCTTGGCTCTATCTGCTATATCTCAATTCTCTGAAGTATCAGGCTTAAACTTGAATTAAAAAAATTTGAAATTCTATCTCTAAATAATATTGGTTGTACTGAAATTTGTAACATTCCTGTTAAAGACACTGTTACCTATCTAGGAATTTAAATTTCTAAAGATCCAAAAGATGTTATGGATAGCAATCTTATCCCTGTTATTGAGGCAATTAAAAAGAAATATAACTGCTGTTTAGCCAGGGATTTATCTATATATGGTAGAGTCTTGTTAAGCAAAGAGGAAGGGATGCTTGTTATGTGTTCTCATCATTAGATATCTCCAATTGTATATGTGCCCAACTAGATAAGATCGTTTTAAAATTTTTATGGAAAAATAAGCCCCAATTAATTTAAAAAAAAATGTGTTCTGTCTAACCCTTTAGCTGAAGGTGGACTTAATGTTTTGAACTTTACAGTATTTAATCATATTATAAAAATCAACTGGATTAAAAGATTTCTGAAGAATCCAGATAGTATATGGAATATTTTTCCTAATCACTTTTTCAGTAAATTCGGTGGTCTTAATTTTCTATTACTGTGTCCTTACTCTGTTGGAAAACTCCCTGTAAAACTAACTAACTTTCATCAACAACTCTTATTATGTTGGGCTCTTCTTTTTAAACACAATTACTCTCCTCACAATGGTATCCTGTGGAACAATACTTACATCTCACACAGAAACAAAACAATGTACTTGCATGATTGGTTTGTAAATAACATAAATACTGTAAACCAACTCTTGAATGGTGAATTATATGGTTATGAGGTTTTCACAGACAAATATAATGTTCAAATTTCTCGTCAGGAGTTTGATATGGTTATCAGATCAATACCTAATAATATAGTGTCTTTAGCCAAAGCATATGTCTGGATAAACTATCCTTCAGTGAACGTCCCCTTACTATTAATGGGGTTTCTGTATCTGATAAAATAAAGTGTACTAACGCTTTTATTAGAAATCATCTTGAACATATTACTACTCCTATATGTAAATATAGGTGGTTATATTTAAATAGAAACAATGGAACACTAAATTTCTGTTACCTCATAAATATACAATTTCAAATCAAATCAAGGCGCTTCTATTTAAGATTGTACACAGATTCTACCCTGTTAAAGATAAGATTTGCAAATTCTTCGTAACTGTTAGCAATAGATGCATTTTTTGTAATTGTGAAGGGGAGACTGTTGAACATGTGTTTGTAGATTGTTTTCATGCTACTTCTTTTTGTTTTCATTTGCAGAGGAATCTCTCAGGGCATTTCGAAAAGGATATCGTGCTGACAAGGATTGAGATATTGCTCACTGTCGACAGTCCCAGTTTTTCGGCAGATGAGATTTACATAATTAATTTGATTGTTATCCTAGCAAAATATGATATACATAAAATGATATGGCTTAAAAGAATACATAATAATAATATTAATAATATAATAATAAAGATACTGATTTTAAAACATACTGTATTTGACTATGATTGAAAACTTAAAACTCTAAAATTCTAAATTGACCAAAACTATTTAATTGTTTAGACATTTCAAATTTCTTCAAATTGTTTAGCAGACCCCTAATGTTTTTTTGTTTGTTTGTTTTTTATTTTTGTTTTGTTTTTATTCATCTTTTCCTTTCCTTACAGTTTATTTGTTGTACAATTTATAATTTATTTTTATATTATTTTTATACTGTAAGGTATTTTTGCAGAACTGTAATGAAGCATCTGAACATGCGATTATATTGTATTGAACTTTTGAAATAAAATATTATAAAAAAAAACATTTAAAAAAAAAGTCCGGATCGTCTGACGACCGGCGCACTTCATGCTATAGACGGGAGCCAACTTCCTGTATCTGTAAAGGTGGCTCAGACTCTCTTAAGGTGGGCCCTTAAGGTGGACCAGCTTTTCTCCTTTTAAGTTTTTCTCAGCTTTTTAATTAATTATTAACATTTCTTTGAACCGTTTTAACCGATAGTGTTAATCGGTTAAAATGCTTAATGTAGGTTAACGCTTAATTATTAACATCCCTACTCAGGATGCATTATTCCTTGATTTGTTTATATATATATTATTTATTCAAGTATTGTCCTTGCGTACACATTTGAGGTACTTTACTTGAGTATTTCCATTTTATGCTTCTACTCCACTACATTTTGGAGGCAAATATTTTACCTTTTACTCCTCTATATGTATTTTAAAGCTTTAGTTACTTTGCAGATTTATATTATTAATACAAACTAAAGATACTAATGAACTAAAACTAGTAAAATGTTATGTATTATTACAGGTTAAGCAACCCAACAGTATATAAAATAATTAAAATAAACCCCACCTTTACCAGTTGCAACATTAACATGATGTACACATTAATGTATCAATAATTATAATCCAGTGATATAATAGGCCTATACATAAATCTGAAATGGACAATTCTGTATGAGTACTTTTACCTTTGGTACTTTCAGTATATTTTGATGATAATACGTTGGCTCTTTTACATAATTTTCAATGCAGGATTACTTTTAATTGTAACGATAACAGAGTATTTTTACACTGTGGTACTGCTATGTGAAATATTTGAGTACTTCTTCCACCACTGTTTATATTTATATGTACATATTTTAATAATAATAAATATATTATATTTAATATCTAAAAAAATCTAATACACATTTAGTCACAACTGCTCAGTATGATTTGGTATAAAGTAGTACACTATTCTGTACAGTAGGGGGCGGTATGCACTTGGACTCTTGCTGTCCGCCGTTAAAAACAGAGAAGAAAACACCCAGCCGAGGAGCCTCATTGGTTGAGCCGCAGTGACGTCAGTGCGACTCGTCTGGGCAGTGGTGTTAACATGGCGGCGGTGGATGTCATTGTGGATAACTTGGTGACTCTCTGGAGGATACCGACCGTCCGACAAAACTTCCCCTGGATATTTTTACTCATTGCGGCCGTGGGGTCGATCTTGAAGGAGCTGGAGCTCGTCCCGCAGACATATTTCAGCAGCAGCAGAAATGCCCTGAATGTGTGAGTAGTGCTAGTGTGTTGTTTTGCTAGCTGAAGGTTAGCTAACAGAAACAATTAATTTAACGTTAAGCTCACCTGTCGCTGGCTGAGTCTGCTGGTGACAGACATGTGAAAGCACCGTCATCAGATTTTTCTGGACTGTGCTGTAGTGAAGTTAACAATGCTAAGTAATGTAGGTCAAAGGTAAACTGTGGCTATTTGCTGTAATGACGAATGCCCCTTTATTGTACAAAATTCAAGTTGAACAGTTCAAAACAAGACAAAAAGATGAACAAAAAGAAAGTAAATGCTCATGTTAGCCCAGTAAAGAAAGAAGTAGTATGGCATTTTTGTTTCTGCATACACTGCAGAGACTCTGCAAGTAGATTAGTTCATTCTTTATTGTAGGGGTGCACCCATCCGCCTTTTTCAGTCCCGATACCGATAGCGATACCTGGGCTTTGGGTATCGGCCGATACAGAGTACCGATCCGATACCAGTGATTAATGAGCTGTATGCCTCACTGTGTGGACGTGACTGGATCATTCCTTTATATGTGTAAGGCAACATCAGGCTTGACTTGACTTTGCTTTCCTAACTATGTAAAACAAAATGTAACAAATAAATACATAGATATAAATTTACTGAATTGTTATTTATTATTAAAATAATAAATCGTACACCAGCAACTTGGAAAAAAACAGGAATTACAATTCAGGTGTAAACCTTTTTAATGCAGCAACAAATTGGTCAAAACTTAAACAGAAATTAAAATTCCAGTATATAACGTATATAGTGTATAAACATAGAATTTAATTGAATAGATTGGCCCCATTGTCAGCGATACCTGATCCAGCTATTCGAGTATCTGCCTGATATCCGATCCGGTATCAGTATCGGTGCATCCCTATTATTTTGGGGGTTCAAAGTTAGTAGTTTTGCTGCTACAGTCTACAGATGTCAGATTCACTGTAAGCAATGCTCATTACATAGGTATAAAAAGAAAATCATGCAAGTAAAATTTTTTTATTGAAGACATAAAATAATACAGAAATTAAAATATAGGGATAAAATACATACAGTATACAACATAAAATAATATATATTTGTGCTGGACTGATTTCAAAATGAATATACTGTAATGTAATGTAAATAGGCATGTAGTATATACGTAATGAGAAATAATAAATGTATAAAGAGATTTAAACAGTAAGTGAAAAAGTATGTAAAGGTAAAATGACAATATAATACACTCCTCAGTGTATTGAATTGAGAAAGGGAGGTTTTGGGTTTGTTAACGATGGAGTATTCATGAAGAAATTATTTGATTTTCATGGGTGTCAATACTTAAAGGTTAAAATAGATAAATAAATGTATTAATACTCAGAGGGGAAACTAGTTTTGTCCATGCACAGTGGTAAATCACAAAAGACACTTCAATACAGAGTGCAGATAAGCTGATAAATGTAGTCACAAACAAGCTCTAATAATGAATGCTATTATCTGAGCGCTAATGTGAATGCCCTGTTCCTCTTGCAGGTATTTTGTCAAAGTGTCCTGGGGTTGGACGCTGCTGCTGCTGACCCCCTTCCTCCTCCTCTCAAACTCCTCCTTCAGCCGGAGCGTGTCCTTCCTCGGCCGCCGGCTGCTGTCTCTGGTGGTGGCGACGGCCATCTGGTACGTCTGCACCGCGACCTTCTTCTACATCGAAAACGCCACCGGCACGTGTTTTGAAACCGGCAGCGTGGATGTTATGAACGAGGAGTTTGCATCCCATGCCAGCTGCAGGCGGGCCGGCTTCCGCTGGCACGGCTATGACATCTCGGGACACTCCTTCATCCTGGCCTACTCTGCTCTCCTCATCGTGGAGGAAACGGCGCCGATGGCCTCCCTGAAGACAGCCAGTCTCTCCGCGCTGCCCAGGGTGGTCCTCAACCTGCTGTACGTGGCCTTGAATCTGATTGTGATCTTTTGGGTGTGGATGTTTGCCTGCACCTCTGTTTACTTCCACGACCCGTCTCACAAGTTGGTAGGGACCATATGCGGCCTGTTGGGGTGGTATCTGACATATCGGGTGTGGTATCTAAAACCTTTGTCACCGGGACTCCCCCCTCAGCGCCACCCGAAAGAACAGAAACAACACGCCTAAAGCTGCCGTCATACTTTCCTGTACAACGTAGTTGCTAACTTCACAGCCGTCCTCAAAACAACACACTACACTTGATGTTATCTGTCTCCGGGTCCAAGCCGACCATTCTATTTTAAGCTATTTTAAATTATTCCCTCCGCACAGAGAGGTCAATGTGTACAGGATGGTGTTTGGCAGCTGCTGTTCCCAAAATGACTCTTGGTAATCTGAGATAAAAGCAAGACGCTGCTCTGCTGCCCAGCTTCAGCCTCTCACCTCCAGCTTCTGAGGCTCGCATGCTACACTGTCATTTGTTGCCTTATAATGTTTTACTCTTGGATGAGTAACCACAGTTTTTAGATGTCTGAGTAGGAACACTTGAGAATGTTTACAGATCCAGTTGCATAGTACTGATGACATGGATTTTTACAGACCAATGTAGCGAAGCTATACATTGTTTTTATAGGAAACTACCTGCACAACAAAGTCAGATCATACACTGTAACTACAGTGGGCCTAAATGATTTAATGATTTACTGATTTAAATGAGCTGTCACATATGTATGTCAACACTATACTGTATGTAAAGTTTGCTCAGAAGATGTAGAGCTTGAATAGTGGGTATAAAGACAATTTTAATGGCTCATCATACATTGACTGTAGTTGTAAGCCAGCCCTGCAAGTGCAAATGATTATTAAAATGCTTTAAAGGTTTAGGCTGGAAATCTAAACAGTTATTTTCATTATTGATTAATCTGCACATTATTTTCGAATGGTCAAAAAAGACCATCACAATTTCTTCAGATGTTATGGTATGTTCCCAAGCAATAGTCCAAAACCCAAATATATTAAATTTACTTTCATGTAGGACAAAGAAAAGCAACAAATCCTCACAATTGAAAAGCTGGAATCAGAGAATGTTTGGCTTTTGTGCTCGGAAAAATAATTTAAACGAGAAATCGATCTAATCGAAATCGATGGATTTATTATTTTCAGAATTTTTGATGGACTAATAGATTAATCAACTAATTAATTATTTCAGTTGTAATTTTATTTGTTGTCAACAACTGATCAATACTGAATTGTCAAGTATGGCCAAAGCCTGATACAGTATATCTTATTCCTCTGTGCCATCGAGCTCCAAAAACTATGAAAAACACAACACAATGATTAACATGGGCACTTAGGTTTATTTCCAGTCCCGCATACACCGTCCTGCTGCCATAAATACTCACTAGATTACTAAATCTGTATCTGAAGATAGTCCACAATGAATGCTCTATTTACTCCGATTTGAGTAGTGTTCTGATAAAAACTACAGTGCCCAGCTGCCAGGAAATTACTTTTATTTTAAAACCTGAAAGTTAATATTTGTTGTTAAATATTTAAGTCCTCAGTAGGAACCAATTGGCTTGAGTCTGAGTGCCACAGACAGAGTAGGAAAGTTATCAAGTTTTAAAATATGGATTAAAACATTGTTGGTTTTGGTCTTTTCGTGGGATTTATTGACAATAAAGATAATATAGATAAATACTTGCCTTATCCTGTAATGGGGAGTTTTGGGACATGTAGTTACATGTAAATCATAGCAGTAAATATAAAGAATATTAATTTACAATGTCACAAGCAAATAAGTGTTTTTCTAGCATTGATGTGTTCATTTCATGACATGTCCAATACACATTTACAAGCTCTACAGTTCAGGGAACACAGTAGGTTTTGGTGAAATAAAAACCAGAATCTGTGTATTCATTTTCATTATTTATTTGTCATTGATGGCAACTGAATAAATTAAGGCTTATGAACAAACATCATAAAAAGCACCATAAATAAATGCATATATAGAAATATAAAAAATAAAAAGTAAAAAATAAAAAAATACTATAGTGAAATATAATGGCCACAAATCACAACTAGGATTTATCTGGACTTGAACTCTTTGCGTGTGTTCAAAGAAGTACAGATCCAACCCCTCAGGCCGCATGATTTCAGTGAGAAGAAGCAGTGGAGTTGTAACGGGGCGCTTGCAGTAATCAGAAAGCGTTCACAATGATTGGCTGGTTATCAAGATTCTTGATCTGCTGTTTGTCAATTAACAAAATAAGTGAATGTCTAAGGATCAAAAAGTCAACATAAATAACAATGAAGCTAATTTTATAATTAACAGGAAATAGAACTTAACATTTTTGTGTCCTCTTGCTTACTTCAAAACTTGGAAAAATTCAGATATATATTTTTAAATCTTCACTTTTATGCCATTTACATCACTGCTGCTCATGCACGAACAGTATGAAACCAAATACCCTCCCTGTTTCCTTTAATGCATATCTCTTCTTTCCAAAATCTAAACGGCTATACTGCACTCTCCATATCAAACATGAACACAGTGAACTACAGCTTCTACACCTCTACTTTCTTCATAGAAATTAGATTTATTATCAGACGTGACACAGCAAGGAGATGCTGCTATTAAAGGAGCATTGATCGTCGTCTTTGGTTCAACGTTTCCTGCTAATCACCACCTGCAGAGACGAGTTTGTGTAGCAGGAGAAAACAGAGCATCCTAACCGAAAATGAATAAATCGCCTTCATTATCCGAGGCTTGAGCTGTACAGTTGACAGAAAGAAACGCTGTACTGTGAGTCCTCACTGCAAGAAATGTCTGTATAACCAGCTATAATACCAAAAGCAGCTTACAGCTCCGGCCAGTACCTCACATGATGAGTTAAACCTAAAGAGCGCACGGATCAGGAGCAGAATTATAACATGTTTAACCCTGGAGGTCTGACTAAGAAAAAAAGGCTCCCATCAGGGGTGAACAGAGAAAAGTACAAGGCATCAACAAACAACGAGACAGCTTTTTCTTTTTCCTTTTCCTCGTCATCCTCCTTTAAAGCCTTAAGATGAGTCAGCTTTTCCTCGCCCTGTTCCCCTCATTTAACCTTTGAGCTCATTAAAAATTCAGCATGGTAAAATAAACAAGACAATGTATACTTAAAAATATCTATCTGTAAAAACAATCTTGCATCTGTCAGGAGGAGTCAGCGACAAAAACAGCAGTAAAATCCAGTGATTTTTCTTTTCTTTGCTCAGTATTGCTGAGGGACCATCTCCAACGTACAGTGCAGGTGCTTCAAAGGTTACAATTAGCGAGAGAACATTTAGGAAATCTGGTGTTGTTTAGATGTTCGGTAGTGATCATAAATTCTGCCTCCGGGCAGTGTCCATCCATCACGAAACGCTTACACAATAAAAAAGTACCCATGCAATGAAATATACACCCTAAACCTAATGCAACACTATTGTGCCGTAGATGCAGAATTTACAATTTTACTACCAGCTCAGCCAAAGTGTAACTTTTCAAACACCCAAGTTTTGTTAACATCTGAACTCCTGCTCAGCAACAAAGAGAGTGACAGTGGACCAGTGTGTGCTGTGTGATCCGTGGTGCTCTAAATAAACTGACTCTGAGTGTTTTATTGTGTACGGTGTACAGTTAGTTAAAGGAGTAGTTCGACATTTTTGAGAGATGCACTTATTCACATTCTTGCCGAGAGTTAGATGAGAAGGTTGATAATACTCATGTCTGTCTGTTAAATTTGATGCAGCAGCTTGTTAGTTTAGCTTAGCATAAAGACTGGAAACAGCTAGCCCCGTTTTGGGAATATCATGTAGTACCATTACATTTGAATCACAGCGCTAAGCATCTACTTTTCTTGAAAATGTACAATGCATTCCTTTCTCACATTTTTTGTGGCAGCCTTATGCTGAAAGCGTTTAAATGCATTCTTCCCTCATCCACCTACACTCAATACCCCATAATAACAAAGAGAAAACAGGAATTTAGAAGATTTTGCAAATTTATTGAAAAGAGAAAACTGAAATATTACATTGACATAAGTATTCAGACTCTTTGCTTTGACACTTGAAAATTGGTTCAGGTGCCTCTTGATCATCTTTTAGAGGTTTCTTTGACCTTGGTCACCTCGCTGACAAAGGCCCTTCTGCCCCCGATTGCTCACTCTGGCCAAGCAACCAGCTCTAGGAAGTGTTTCTAACAGGATTATGGAGGCCTCTGTGCTCTAGGGAACCTTCAATGCAGCAGAAATGTTTTTTTAGCCATACCCAGATCTGTGCTTCGACTTAATCCTGTTTCTGAGCTCTGCAGGCAGTTCCTTCCACCTCATAGCTTAGTTTTTTTTCCAGCTGTGAGACCTTCTATAGACAGGTCAGGTGTGTGCCTTTCGAATCATGTCCAATCAGTTGAATTTAGCATAGGTGGACTCCAATCAAGGTGTAAAAAGATGATCAAGAGAAATGGGAGACACCTGAGCTACAGTAAATGGTAAGTGTCAAAGCAAAGAGTTTGAATGTGATGTCAATGTGATATTTCAGGGTTTTTTTTAAATAAATTGGCAAAAATTTATAAAATCCTGTGTCGCTTTGTCATTATCAGGTATTGAGTGTAGATTGATTTGAGCACAAAGCTGCAACATAACAAAATGTGAGAAAAGTGAAGGGGTCTGAATACTTTCTGAACTTTCTGTTTACCAGGTATCTTTGAAAAACCCTGAAGGTTTTTTAATAACACTTATCATTGTTCCCAAGATTTTTTTCCACAATTCTCAAAGACCCTTCTGCCCATCTGGATAAAAGAACGTTTGCTGTACAATAACAATTAAAAAAATATTTTTAACCTGCTTTCCAAGTTGCACCTCATTTTGTTAATCCAAACAAAGACAGGAGTCAGAATCTCCCTGCTCAATTTGTACAATACACAAAAAACAAAAAAATATTATCAGTTATATTGGTATATACTGTATGTATATATATATATATATATATATATATATATATAAAATATTGGAAAGATATATATATATATATATATATATATGTCTCTTTCCAATATTTTATATTTTAATACAAAATAATACAGTCAACTTGAGAAACAGGTTAAAAAAAATTGTGGAACAGATGGAATATTTTTTTCAACCAGAGGATTAAAAGAGTCTGAGCATCATAGAAATGCTTGGGGCAAAGGGCTTGCTGTTAGCCCTTGTTTCCAGTCTTAATGCTAAGCTAAGCTAACCGTCTGCTAGCTCTAGCTTCATATTTAGCATACAGACATGATACCTTCAGAACAGCAGTAAGTCTTCTTTGCTGGGTTTATATTTATTTTTAGAAGGCTAGCTGTTTCCCCGTTTCCAGTCTTAATGCTAAGCTAAGCTAACTGCTGCTAGCTCTAGCTTCATATTTAACATACAGACATGATACCTTCAGAACAGCAGTAAGTTTTTTTAAACGACCTTCTGTTTTTGTTTAAAGATTTCTGGGTTTATATTTTTTTGGAGCCTTAGCTTTTTGCCCCGGTTTCCAGTCCTTTTGCTAAGATAAGCTAACTGTCTCCTGGCTGTAGCTTCATATAAATGACACCTTCAAAACAGCAGTAAGTCTTGTTAAACAACCTTCTGGGTTTTTTCAAAGAGTGCTGGGTTTATAATTATCAGAAGGCTAGCTGTTTCCCCATTTCCAGTCCTTATGCTAAGCTAAGCTAACCGTCTCCTGGCTCTAGCTTCATATTTAGCGTACAGAGATGATACCTTCAGAACAGCAGTAAGTCTTGTTAAACCACCCTCTGGGTTTTTCAAAGATTACTGGGTTTATATTTTTCGGAAGGCTAGCTGTATCCCCTGGTTTCCCGTCTTAATGCTAAGCTAAGCTGACTGTCTCCTGGCTGTAGCTTCATATAATGGACAGACTTGAGAGTGGTATCAATCTAAACATCAAAGTCTTGGCGACAAAGTAAAAAAGTGAGTTTCCCAAAATGTCGAACTGTTCCCTTGAACTTTGCCTCCATCCTTTCATCATTTCTTCTGGCAGTTTCTGGCAGCAGCACTTATCAGAAAGTATTTGTCATGTAACATTTTCTGTGGTTTTACTGGCTAACACTCAGGCTAATGGAGGAGTGAAGAGCAGGTATGAGTAATGACTATAATAGTGGCATGCGAAGGTCAGTTAACCCCTGTTGGTGTTACTGTGTTTAACATATTGTCTGGGTTTCTTTAAGTTTTCAGTATAAGAAGACCCGATGCATGCCTCCAACAAAAGTTAAACAAAGACTTGCCGGCCGCAAGTTGCCAGAAATTAAACTGGATGAAGGCCTTGATTACCAGAAAATGTGCTGTCAAGAATTTATTATGGAATGTTTTAATATTCTTTGTTCACCCAGGTAAGTAATAGTGTTCTCTATATAGATTCATTATGTTTTCCTGCAGTCATAAAACATTACAGAAAAGTTGAAACATCAAACAAATACATAGACATTTAACACAACAAGAGGGCATTCACTACATGTATTTCTTTTTTAAATACCAGTAGGCAAAGTAGCCCATCCCTCCCAGAGAGCCCATGAGAAAAGAGGCCCCGAAGAAGGACGGAGGCTTCTTTTTTACCATCCGGAAGGCGTTCGGTAGGACCGCCGACAGGAGGGTCGTGTGGATGTCGCCCAAGACCTTGCGGAAAGCGTAGCGTTTTTGCACGCGCACAAAAAAGGACTGCAGGTTGGGTCGGCTGCCGTCCTCCCAGTATTTCTTAGAAAGTCCCAAGAACTTGAGCCTGTGCAACAAGGCTCCGAGGCAGACGTCAGCTAGTGTAAATTCAGGTCCACATAGCCACAACTCACACTTTTGACCTGCAAGGAAATTAAAAATGATTAAAAACATTGTTGGAAATATCTGGAACATGTTTTGATGCCATTATGATGGAAGATAATAATGATCCGACATACCTTGATACTCTAGTTTTCTTTTCTCCAGCTCAGCCTCCACTTGATCTAGAACCATGGCTAACTCCCCCAGAATTTTCTTCAGGTAGTTCACATTATCGTGGTCCAAGATTTTTGCCTGACAATCATTTAAAAAAAGGATTAAAAAAAGAAAAGAAAAAAAAAAAATATATATATATATATATATATACATATATATATATCCCAAGAGGCAAACCAGCACACATAGCTGGGAATTCCCATCATCATCAAATAAAATTATGGTGTTAAATATTGATTACAAGTGTTTTCAGAAAAGTGACTGCTGATTTGTAGTTCTCACTAATAAAATGTTAATAAACACAAAATATATATGACTCGCCAGTACTTGCAAGTAAAGTGATGTTGTCCTCATGTTGATTTAAAAATGTTGAAAATAACTGATGTGTTACAGCCAAGCAGAAATAAAGAAGACTAAGAGTCTACAACCAAAAAACAGCTCCATGAAGCTGTACTTCTTTGCTCCTTTTTTAATAAAAAAAACTGCTGTGTTGGACCCTAGACTGTGTATATACTGTAGATGGACGCCGCGTCTCCGCTTCCTCCCTCTGTACAAAAATGAATCCAAAATATCCCGGATACAGGAGCTGCCATCTTGAGATTTTGACGTCATTTGGAGCCAGAGTCTGTGCAGCAGTGATCGGGTGGTGGAGCTGCAGTATCGAGGTCCCGCCCACACACCAGCCCGAGCCAATCACGAGCCGAGTATGGACACAGCTTGCTAGCGTGAGCCACCTAGCTGCTATGTTAGCACCACAGTAGTTGTTTGACTACAAAGACACAACTAACCATAATATCTCTACAACTAAATTTATGATAAAATGGAAAGGTTCTATTACACAGACTTGTGACTGTTATCGAAAGTTAAAATTACATCTCCTCTCTCGTACAATTCCTGAGCCTCCGACTACTTCACTCAGAGCAGCTGTCAATCACAGCTGTCAATCACCAGTCACAAAATATTAAGGTGGTAAATAAAACAACATAGCTGTCAAAATAATATCTCCTTCATTATATTTTTGTGCTCCTACGTACAGTTCACAGGACTGAAATATTTACAGGTGCAAATTAATGATATTTAAGGGATTTATTAAGTTTTAATTAAAAAATAATATTACAGGTACCCCTTAATTTGTAACTTAAAAGGTCCTACATTTTTCAATTAAGGTGCTATTTTTTAGTCACATTAATGAACACATAAAACTCACCATGAGCTTTTTCTGCTTGGACAGGTAGGGTTCTGTCAGCTGTGGCTCCTCGTGGTCCAACTTCATCAATTCCGTCGCAGCGTTGGCCAGATGTCCTAAACACGCACGCACGCACGCACGCACCCACACACGCACACACACACACACGCACACACACATAGTCTCTTGATCTACTGATTATGACAAAATTGATATTTGAACAAATATAAATGATGAAGTTTGTTTGTAAAATTGAAAATGTTGCTTAGGAGATAACCTATATGTACATATAGTCAGCAGGCATAGTAGTCTTAAATTGTAGATATTATTGTAACCAACAACGAATGTATTTACTAACAAGTATTATCTGTGTATCCTTCTTCCTCTGTGCCATAGAGCTCCATTGTTGTTCAAAAACTATTAATGAGCCACACCGTTGCTCTGGGTGACACATTCCTTCATTAACATGAACACACACACAATGTAGTTTATTTTTTCCTGCTGCCCGAAATACTCATTAGAGCACCAAATGTGGATTAATTTGCGACTAAATATAGTCCCCGACAAATGCACTATTTCCTCCTTTTTAAGTTAAGTTTGCTAAAAACTACAGTGACCAGCTGTTTTAGGAAATGAATGAGTCTTTTTAAGTTTTCAAAGATTTACATTTTCAGTAGGAACCAATGGGCTTGAGGCTGAGAGTCATAGACAGGATGGGGAAGTCGTAAAGTATTGAGAGACGGACTGACACCTTGTTAGTTTTGGTCTTTTCATGAGATTTGTCACAAAAATAACATAAAATTATTGAACATGGCCAGTCTCAAGCTTTTAATGAAAAAATATATATTTGAAAATGTTTCAGTTAATGATCGCAAAACCCATTATTAGTGTGATGACGAACCCAGAATTATAAAAATATTTTAGCGTGGATCATACCTTCAGTCTGCAACATAATAATACAATTCAGAAGTTTCAAATTTGACTCTGACAAGACTGTTTTTAATACTGGAGTGAAAAATGATTGATGAGATAGATGATAATCACACAAACATCACTGATGCTTTCCATTAAATACTCCATCACGTTGATTTTATAGATACAACACAGACTGACTCACTGGATCATTAATTCTGCTGCAGAATTTCCTCTAGTCCAGCTCATCTGATGTGATTTACATGCCAAGGTCAATAACCTGATGAAAAGACAACTGCAGAGCCCTGATATCAGCGGTTGGGATATATAAACCTGGCATCACTACAATGTGCTGCATTAAGGTTTTTTTGGGGTATTGAGTAGCGTCAATTTACGCAGTATGCTAATCGCGCTGTGCACATAAATGCTGCAAGGAAGATGAATAGCTTTGCATTCATAATGTTTTTGCTTTGGGAGACTAGTTGGTCGTAAAGTAAAATCTAATTATACTGTATTATCTATCCAAAATAGAAATGCACACGGAAAATGTGGCAAAAACAAAAAATACCATCTCATTTTTATCTTGTCAATCTACACATCCTACAATTAAAAGTAGTAAAACCACAGTGTAGACATACTATAAAGTATTCAAAATCTTACTTAAAGGTCTTATTCATAACATTTTTATCTACACAAATATTTTCTAAAGAATAATACATTCACAGAGCTATTAGAAAGGTGCCAAATAAAAGTGTGGCTTTTCCTGAAAGAAAATATTATGATTGTGAATTAATAATTTTAAAAGTTTTGGCGGGTTCAAAATTAATGTTTTGTTTATCTCTGTGGAAGACATCTGACATTTGGTTCCCTCTTCTAACAAGGCTTGTGAGCCAATAGTAAAACGACGTTGGTATCACGTCGTATCTCTGGGTCGTCAGTTAGTGTAGAAAAAATGGATAAATGGCTGAGATTGATGGTAAGTGTCTGGCAACGACTGGAGAATGTGACATCTAGTGGCTGAATGTTATCAATGTTATCAATAGCACCTTTAAGTAAAAGTATAAAAGTATTGGCATCAAAACATACTTAAAGTACAGAAATTAAAAGTACTCATTATGCAAAATTGCCCATTTCAGAATCATACGTATTATATTTCTATTATAATTATTGTTGCAGCTGGTAAACTGGTATACTGCCAGGTATCTTAATCTATAACAACATATTATTATTTGATTTACATTTTGTATTAATAATCTGAATCTGCAAAGTAACTAATTATCAGATACATGTGGTGGAGTAAAAAGTACAGTAGAGTAGAATAAAGGAGCATAAAATGGTCATACTGTACTTAAGTACAGTAATTAAGTACTTACAGTAGTTACATCATTGTCTGTTGCCAATAAACAGTTATTTTATGTGATAAGAATAAAATCTAATATATAAAAATATATTACTAACACAAAACAAACACCTTTAGACAGACATGCACATATTCAGAATATTAAATGTGTGTAAACATGTGTTGTGAAATGCAGCAGAACACACTGTCACATTTAATCATGATGCATCGCCGCACAATACGAGGTGAATCTAACTTTGTGCCTTTAAGTGTTTTACACACTTGAAGGGATTCAGTTGTTAGAGTTTGTAGTCCAGTCTGTTTCTGGTTATTCAGGAGTCATCTGCTCTGTTTTCCACTGAGAGGCCACTGGTCTTTATACTGGGGGTCTTTTTAGGAACACTGGTTTGGGTCGGATGAACTCACAAGCAAAATAAAGCAGGACTCTGTCCAAGAGTTCTTGACTGATGAGAGAGGTCCAGTCCCTGTTAGGCTAAGTGTGAAAGTGTTTTATTTGGCGTCACTGATTAGCATTGCAAGGAAAGCTATTTCAGATCATCAGGCAGAGGTCTTTTATCGGTTACAGAGTCCCGACTTTAAACCAGCTAGTTTTAGCAGTTTGGGATGTACCCTTAGCTATTCGCTTTCTTTCCAAGAGTTAGACGAGAAGATTTACACCACTCTGATGTCTGTTATGTAAACATGAAGCTATATTTGCTAATATGAAGTTGGTTAGCTTAGCTTAGCTTAGCACAAAGACTGGAAGCAGGGGATACAGTTAGTCTGGCTCTGTCCAATTAAAGGTCACCAAATCCACCTTCCAGCACCTCTAAAGGTCATTAATTTACATTTTATAAATTGTTTAATCTGTTCCAAAACTGAAGTGTTAGAATGCCACGTTTGAGACTCGAAGAAAGCAAATCAGTTTGTCCTGACATGTTGAAATATTCCTTGAAATCTTTTTAAAACATACTTTTATTGGCCAATTTGCCCTGACTTTACTTGAATTGTCTTATTTCTTTTATCTCATATCACTAGAAATGTTTTTTTCTATTTTATTACCATATCTGATCCATTTGATTGGATGTTAAACTTGATTTTAATGTTGATTTTAATTTGCTGCTTTATGCAAAACACTTTGTAATAATGTAATAATGTATAATAATAATTTAATGCGTGAACCTCCCCTGAATAAATAAACATATATAAACATCCACCCTGTTCTTTTATGAATTTTATAAACAACCATGACTACAAAACGGTGAGCTGGCATCACTTACTACGTATTTCTGCGGTGGCGTACTTTGGGATCATAGAGTCAGTGGTGAGCTCTGGATGGAGGATGCAGCCGTGTGTGTAAGCGTCCATGGGCAGACCATCCAGTAGCTGACGGTACTGCTGCACACGGTCGTGGAGAGGCGATTCTGCATCAGGAACCAGCTGAGCCACCGTTTCTGCGGAGGCGAGATGCCGATGTAAAAACAGTAATACAGAGAAGACGTGGCTCAGAACCTTGTCATGGCTCTCTGAGGACAAACACAGGTACAGAAAAAACATGTATACATAAGATGTACACAGTTGCACTCTGGCATTATTCTTGGTATATTTTCATAAACTTCTCTGAACACTTGAGGTTTCTAAGCAACCGTTATTAAGCTTGCTTTTGTATCCCCCCCAACATAACACAACTCACTGCTCCCAGCATGGTAACCTGGTAACACCCCTCGCTCTCTGCAACACACCAGCGGTCACGTTTCACCAAGCCTGACATTTTAACAACGCAGAAGCAGTCTGAAAAAAAAAACATCTGGAGCCTAACAAGCTTCTGAGAATTTATGTTGAGTGGAAAAGTAAACCGGTTTAAACTAAAAACCATGAGATGAAATTCAACCACAATCCAGATGAACAAAAACACAATATGCTCAGTGACATGTGGCCACAATTTCATAAAACACACAGGTTAATTAGGCTACACTGTGAGCTGGTTGCACCAATCCCCTACCGACCTGCTCTGCTCTATTTATCTGCTGTTGCTGAGGTTAAAGGAATATTTAGATAACCTACCAGCAACCCTAAAGTTCTAAAAAACTAACACATATATTGTTTGTTTAATCCGTATAAAAACCAAAGAGTGAAAATGTCAATACGTTGTTTCAGGGGCGTTATTTCGGACTATTTCTTGCCCGGGCGAGGTAACCACCAACTTATTTGCTAAGAAGTGAAAGTCAATTGTTCGTTCCACTGCAACGTCAGCGCCAAGCAGCAAGGCTACACTTCCGCCATTTTGGACTGAAAGCGACTACAGTAAAACGTCCGCCTATAAAGTGCCATAATAAAGTAAAACAAAATAATTTCTATTCTATTGTCATATTGTCATGTATATTTAATGTTTCTACCAAAATGCCCGATGTTAAACAGTAAAAATAGCCTATTATAAATATGCACACTATTATAACTATTTACTTACTTATTTATTTATTAAACTTTTTTGCCCAGTTGCTTCCCAGAGGAACATAAAGTGAACGATGGACATAAATGGAAGTTAGAAAAATCCAGCACACAGATTTTGAGCGCAATCTCAAACTTTTTAATGTCAAGGAGCTCCAAAATCGATGCCCAATAGACCACAGACCATGGATGTATAAGAGGTTGTGTCCTGTGCTTTTGCCCTGCGTGTTAGTAAATAGCCTACAACTCCATTAAATTCTGTTGATGTCATGCTACTAGCACTATTAGCTACTGCCCGATAGCCGATTGTTTGGGAACAGAGATGTTAATACATCCACCACGGTACAGGCTTAAAGCATACAGCCCATGCGCGTATTATAAGATACTAAAAGTGATGAATTACAGCCAATATATCCATTATTACAGCCGCATACAGCTAGAAGGGCGGCGCAGTCCCGTGGGTCTGATGCACATTCATTATGACGAGGAAAATAACTCTTGATTCGGCTATTAGTGAATTTTACAACTTTTAGGACATAATGATTTAAATGAGGGATATTTAAGTGTTCTGGGAAGTTGATTTACCTCGAAAAAAAAATTATCCTCTGATATACAGATGCCTCTTTATACATCCATGGCTATGGAATCATTGGCGTTTTCAGTCCAAAATGGCGGCAGCGCTACCGCAACGCCATCTAGCGGTTGTTGTCAAAAAAGCACCGGAGTTTCGTATCTTTGCTTCTATATTCTTTGCGTTAACTTCTTGCAGCCTCCGCTGGTTGCAACTGCTCAGAACCAATAAATAGTCCCGTAAAATGGAGAATTGTGATTTTTACACCATTGTTTTTTTTTGTGGACCGAGATATAATATGTATATTAGTAAGCGTAAGAGGTGCTGGTACAGGGATTTTGTTACCTTTAGACAGGCTAGCTGTTTCCCCGATTCCATTCTTTATGCTAAGCTAAGCTAACCGGCTGCTGACTGCAGCCTAAAACTTAAAGGGACATCAATTTTACTCATCAAGATCAGATAATTAGTGATGAGGAGTACTACTTAGCCTGTGAAAATGTATAATGTCTTTTCTGGTTCTGGAGGAGTTTTGTCAAATTGATATATCATATAGGTTGTATTATATGACAGATATGAGAGTGGTATCGATCTTCTCATCTAACTCTCTACCATAAAACCACTTTTTACACTTCGAGTTTCCCAAGATTATTTCCTAAAATGTTGAGCTCCTCCTTTTAAAAGGTGTCATTATTGAGGCAACCAGCTTTTATATCTGGCTGTCCTAATTCTTGTGCTGGCTACATACTGCATGGCTGGGAGGGATGCTGTTCAACTTAATGACCTGCTGCTGAGGTTCAGTATTAAGGATGAAACAGGTTAGCAGAGCAGAGTGAGCTTTTATCTCTGTGCAGGGTCACAGCCAGGGAGTCAGGGACGGCATCGCTGACAGGCATCGCGGAGGGGTGGAGCTGCGCCTGGCAGAGCTCCAGAAAGCTGAGTAATCAGTCCCAGGACCTGCATGCTGACCTGGCCATGCCATGCAGTGGTCCTCTAGGTGGTCTGCTGCATCACCGTGGTGGAAATATCACATCAGCAACTAAGAGCCATCTGAAGAACAGCATAGTGTTCACACTCTCTTAGAGACAGCGATGTATATTACAGAATATAAGAGCTAACACTTTTCACACAGTGAGAGCATCTCAACAACACTGTAAAGTAGTCTGAGTTGGCACTGCGCTGCTCAGTGCCAGTATAAGAGTCTCTTTTCTGAGACATCTGCACTTTTCAGGCCAGCTGCAGCCCATATTGCCAGCATTCGTGAGGGATATACACGCAGAGAAAAAGCACGTCTCTAAGTCTTATCCAGAAGATCGACTTCTGGTTTTAAAACGTGGTGCATTCAAAAGATAAAAAAAAATACGTATACCTTAGCTGAAGTGTTACATTCTTGTTGCAGATTGTAGCACAACTTCAATCTTAAAGTTTCAAAAGAAATGAATGCAGCACGCTATCAAAGAGCTACAATGAATGTGTCTGAATGAGAACAAGACATCCAACACCAGGGTCACTTACTTCCTTCTAGCCTTTTATTACTGAGCGAGCAGTGAACCAGATCTTCTGCAACGCTTTCAAGCATCGCTGCTCCGAACGAGCGACCACAAACTAAGCTAAGACAAGGGAGTTCTCCAGTTATTAGTCAACATCCCTCGGGCCTTTACTGGTTTGAGGCTCCCAGGACTATTACATAACGGCATAATGTCTCAACTCACGAATCTATAGGGCACGCCACCAACAGAGACAACAAGATTCAGTGTATGCATCTTACAGTGTATTGCTTTTAGTCCTGAAACTAATGCATTTTTCACATACTGACACATCTTTGCTTATTTATTTGTTGGACTCAATGTTTTAGTAATAATTGCTTGTTTAATCATGAAATTCTCTCCCTCCTGTTTTGTGTCTGTCTCTCATTTGCGACTGACACCCCCCCCCAAGAGATCACTCCAATTTCATCTGATCTAATCAGAGGAGTTCATCTCGGTGACATTGCTGCAAAGACAATGTTTCAACGACTTGCACAGTTTCACAGCACAGTACACACTGACACAAACTGACACACACTGTGCAGGGACGACAGATGGCCTCAAATTGATGGCTTCCAAGTGTCTTTGCGACTCCAGCTTCACTAACTGGGAGAATGCTGTGATATTCTCTGTTAGCAACAGGGCAAAACAGGCAGCTGCCCCCAGGGCAAAGATTAGCTGCAAAGATTAGTGTCTATATGTTCTTAGTAATTTTTTAAACAATGGTTTAAAAAAACAAAAACAACAATTGATTTCAGACAGAAACAGGCATTTCATTTTTAGCTTTCATTTCTAGATCCATGAGTTGTTTGAAAACGCAGTCTCTGTCTGACTTTTTAATGTTTCCAGCTGACTCACTTTAAAACGGGAATCTTGTAAAAGAGGTTTTAAATATGCACTTGATGGCAACATACATGATATTGCACTAAAAAACTGAAGCTAAAGCTGCATGTCCCAAGCAAAAAGTCAGCATTCAGCACCAGTTGATGATCCATGTACAGTAGAAATAAAGAAACAGCATTATCATTGCACTGCAGTGTAGAGCCAGTATTATAAGTATGATAAGGGAAAATGTAAGATTATTCATTTAATTCTAATATAACCCTGTTTGGCTGCTCAGCTTACAGTAAATACTGTTCGTATTTTTAAAGGTGCTAAATGCAAGATTGGGAGCATTTCTATTGCCTCTCAACGGCTGTCAACATGGCGACAGCGAGCCGGCAGCTCGCAGCTGACGGTGCTAACAGTGCAAACAATGGCGAAAGCTTCCGCAACAACACCGTGGATTGGGACAGCGTTATCAGCTGTAATCGCCGTATGAGAGCAGTGCAGAGCGGCGGCTGTGAGTTTGGCAGTGGGGCACGCTCACATGCACTAAAAGCACGAGCGGCCGGCCCGATGATGTCAACAAAGCACACAGAAGCTCGGATTAAAACACACACACAGGGAGAGTGACTTCATTCTCTGCTCATGTAGACATTACTCCTCTACTCTGGATATCAAATCTAGCACCTTTTTGTCACCATGTGTCACTTTTAACGTTACAAAATAAAAGGCTTTTAGGATGGAGGTTGTGCCCGAAATCACTCCCTTGTTAACCCATTCACTACTTCTTATATATTGGACGCTCAATAGTGAACAGTAAATTGAGATTTTGCACATTTACTTATCCTCAACATCATTTTGCGTCATCACTGACAGCTGTTGAGTCGTGTCATTTTTACACACAAAATTTCAATTTTTGTAATTTTTGTATCGGATTGTTAGCAGAAAATACTTTTTTGCTCCATTGTGGG
>CAKAOJ020000582.1:102500-121783 GCA_916701645.2 Sebastolobus alascanus | reverse complement strand
AAATTTTAAGGTTTCGTCGAATGGCGGCGCCGTGGCGGCATGGCGAATTTCGATGACTCGCCATTACAAAACAAACCTCTGTAACTCGACTCCTGATGGTCAGATCTTTTCCAAATTTCTGACGTTTGATGAGCGTCCCGACATGAAGACATCTACAGGCACATTTTGAATCATACTCATAGCGCCACCTATTGGCAACAGGAAGTTACAGTCGTTCTATTTTGGCGTGCTACTCTTAGCAGGTTAACCAGATCCACTTCAAATTTGATCAGCGTGGTGTTAAGAAGTTCCTGATGTCAGACTTCAAAGCTTTTTAGCCTTCGTTGAGCGTACTTGCCGTGGCGACGCATCATTCGCCATGAAACAGGAAGTTGTTTTTCAAGGGCTAGATATGCTTGTAAATGAACGAAACTCGGCACACTCATTAAAAGTGCTAAAATGTGTTAACGGATATGGTTTTTGTGCTTTGGTGTGGAAAGGGAGCTCGATAGCGCCCCCTACAAAATTTCAACGAAGCAGCCCTCGCAGTACGTTTCACCTAGATGTTCGAGATTTGGTAGGCACATGTATCACCCGTAGACTTAACAAAAAGTCTCTTGGTGCCATGCTCTAAACCCAACAGGAAGTCGGCCATCTTGATTTTTGTGGGGAATTTTTCGTATATTTTTGGCCATTTCCAGGCTTTGTACTTTAACGAACTAGTCCTACAGACTTAACCCGATCAACTTCAGATTTGGCCAGTACAATCTAAAGATCTTTGTGATGAAAAGTTGTTCAAATCGTGAGGTTTTTTGAAACGGCGTTGACGTGGCGTGGCGGAGAATTTACATGATTTGACATTGAAAGATAAACTGCTGTAACTCGACTGTACTTGGTCAAATCTGCCCCAAACTTGATCTACTTCATAAGAGTTCAGGCCTGAAAACATCTACATGTTAATATTGGCCCCCTTGTCATAGCGCCACCTACTGGCAACAGGAATTCAGCGTTATGTGACAAACATAATCCGATTCACATGAAATTTACAATGTGTGGTCTACACTTGATAATGAGCAACATAATGCATGTTTAGCGTGTGTTCTCTAGCGCCACATAGCGGACACAGGAAGTGGTGAAAAAATTGAAAAGCGTCATTTCCTGTGCCGCTCAATCTACGCAGGAAATAACGTCTAACCTGTGCGTGCAGTGTCCGATGGTCACTGAAATGTAGGGCTGCGTCGACCGGCGTCCCGCCAGTACCCCGGCGTGCGGGAAGGTGCGAGGGCCCGTTCATCGCTGCTTGCAGCTTTAATTTACTTACTTATTTTTTTTTTTAAAATATATGTCTCTGTTCTATGTCTGTCAACTCATCTTTTTCTTTCTTTTCTTTAGTTGTTGTTTGTCTGCTTACATGTGTCCTCTACGCTTGAATGCTTTTCTGTTGCCTGTTTGCATATACTGTATGTCGTCAAGGTAACCAGCTTATTCACCCCCTCTGTATTCTTTTTATTTTTATTTTTATTTTATTATTATGATTAAGTATTATTAAGATGAAGTAATTTTTTTATCCTATCCATGATTACGATTATCATTATTTGTAGTATATTTTTTCTAATCCCTCATTGGCTACTAATTTGAAAAAGAATAAAAACAAAGTAAATTTAGTCCCCTATAGGGGGGGTGGTGGCGGGCCAAAAAAAGGAAATTAAGCTCTTTAGGTTTCAAAGTAAAAAAAAAGAGGAAAAACAGAAGTGTAGGTCTGAATCATTCATATATTCTAAATTATAGTACAATTTCATAGCAGCCATTTCTCACTGACCTGTTGTCACAAAGGATGTAGACTGAAATACAAGTTTTCATTTAGTTAAATTACATCACATCTACTACATCAAAATAAGCAGTATTTTATTGTTACTGTGATGTGATGGAAAATATTAAATCAAACTCAGACCACAATCTTTTGCATAATGCTAAATTGAACACTGGTAAAATTACCATATTTCAGGTTGATCTTATTACCACAGTTGCTGTGGTCTAGAAGATGAACATCAGTTTTATTTTACATTTTATATTGATGACACCTGTGAAACCAAATATATTTATAGAATTTGATTGTTTTTGATGGTTCTCTTTGACCGTTTTCTGATGTGTCACTGATGCATTTTTCAGCAGACAGACTTTTGAGATAGTTTTGGTAATCTGGGGTAACAGTTCTCTGTTCTTGTCTTTAGGTGTCGCAGTCTGATGAACCAAACATTGCCGACCTACCGGTTGGGCTCCTCTTGCTCAGTGGCAATTCAACAGATGTGACGTTCCTGTGCCCAGAGAGGATTGCAGTCGTGCTTGAGGGTAACATAGTTATCGATTTTCCCACATTGGCTGATGCATTTATCATACTTTTTGCACTAATTTATGCCCTGCATCTAAGTTACCCAAAAGACTTGGCCAATACATTTGACTTTATCCAGAAAGTCCTGATGGGCTTGGATGATGAAAAGTTGAGGCCCAGGGTGTTGAGCCTTAAAAACGAGCTGTTTGTAGTGGAGTAATCTCACTGAGCGAAAACGTTTGATGGAGGGTTGGTACTGTATGGATGTGTAAAACAGTATAGAAAGCATTTTGCCACTCTGTTTATACGGCAGTACCCATGTCTTTGATATTTGCAGATATGTCAGGTCTTTATGGACCATGTGGTTAATGCCATACGTTCATCCACTCCAGAAGTGATGGTCTAAAAAAAAACTTTAATCGAGCCATTTGTTTTAGGTCTTGCACTATTTTTGAAATACTGTGTATATTTCTGATGTCAGTATTTGACAAATTTTATGGTTAACGGGATAGTTTGGATGTTTTTGAAGTGGGATTGTATGAGGTACTTATCCATAGTCTGTTTGGAGAAACAAGACAGGAGTACCAATGCGGGAGCAAAGGAAATACTACTGTGGACGGCGGCAAAAAGTATTTTAGGCACCAAAAAGAAAGACTCATCTAAACAATCTATCAGTTTAAGTGTTCGCTATATTTTCAAAGGTTTAACTTGCTATCAGACCTCACAGAACACGGGAGTTGCTGGTCTTCTGCTGCCTTGATAGGTTAGTTTGTGTTTTATTTTGATTAGTTCAGATTCACCAAAGTCAGAAAATAACTCAAACAAACTAACCAATTGAGGCAGCGGTAGACCAGAAACCCCCCGTGTTCTGCGAGGTAAAGTGTTTTATTTTTCAACGGAGACTGGTGGCTTTGGCGAAAGCATAGATGGATACAACAGCTTCAGTTCCCTATCGGAAACGGCTGTTTCACTGTAACGTCACAACAGTGAAAGTATTCTAAATACAGCATACATTTAAACAGATTTTTTTTAGGTGGCTAAAATCTGTTTTGCTGCTGCCCCCCTCCACAGCAGTACATTGCTTTGCTCCCCTGCAGTAACACTTTTGTTCCGCGCGGTAACTCCTGTCTGCTTCTCAAAGCTGGGGGCGTGCTGAACATCAACTACTGTAGGTAATACAATGACTATGGAGAAGTATCTCATACAACCCCACTTCAAAACACCTGAACTATCCCTTTAAGTGTTTTAATGTATGGAACTGATTAGGATTTGGAGATATGACTTGACTTTTCATATTCACACTGTCATTTGGTCATACCATTGAGCAATGAAAGGAGTTGGTTTGTTTTTGAACATCTTATAGATGTGTTTTGAAAGTATTATTGTTCAACTTAAAGTTTGATGGAGGGTTGGTACTGTATGGATAAGTAAAACAGAGTGGAAAACATTTTTCCACTCTGTCTTTGATATTTGCAGATATGTTCAGTCTTTATGGGCCATGTGGTAAATGCCATGCGTTCATCCACTCGGAAGTGATGGTCTAAAAAAAACTTAAGTCGAGCCATTTCTTTTAGGTCTTGCACTATTTTTGAAATACTGTGCATATTTCTGATGTCAGTGTTTGACACGATTTATGGTTAAATGTTTTAATGTATGGAAGTGATTAGTGTTTGTGATATAATGTATATTCTGAGATTTTAGAAGGATTTTATCCACATTGTCCACTTCTAAAAGACAGTTTAAAATAGTCCTCAGGGAATTTCCTAAGTCCCTTGCACTGTAAGTACTCCATGTTCCATTTGCCAACAATTTTTATAAATGTTTGGTAAATAAATATTATTATGGTTACTTAATAAATGTGACTTGCATTGAAATTGTCTGTGTTAACATGTTTTTTTTCATGGTTACTCAAAATATGTGTATTTAGGAATTTTGAGTAAAAGCTACTTAAAATTTTTTATGTAATCAGTTTCACCAAATAATTTAAGTTACCTAAATGCATTTTTGAGTTTAAAGTAAACAAAGTTTTTAATTATAGGGGAGTTTGTACAACTTCATTGAACTTAAAAAAGGTAAGTTAATATAACATGAAAAATTATTTGAAGACAAATTAAATTGTTTATGTTGAAGGTAGTAAAAATATTTAAGTTAGCTGTAATTGATTTTATTTGTACTGTGAAAACAAAATAACTTAGTAAAAGTTACTTAATTGAGTTTGTTTATTTAACTTACAAAATCAAGTCAGTGAAACTTTAAATAACCTAGTAAAAGTTACTTAATTAAGGTTGTTTATTTAACTTAAAACTGAGTAAGTGAAACTTAAAATAACCTAGTAAAAGTTACTTAATTAAGGTTGTTTATTAAACTTAAAACTGAGTAAGTGAAACTTAAAACTTTCGATGTAATCAGTTTCACCAAATTTTTTGAGTTATATTAACTTATCGGGTTTTACAGTGTATGTTATTCTACATTCTTTATTGGTGTGAATGCTGGAAGCATTCACAACCTATGTTCTTCTACATTCTTTATTGGTGTGAATGCTGGAAGCATTCACAACCTATGTTATTCTACATTCTTTATTTTTATTTTTCTTCCGTAAGGTTTTTTTCCAACGCTACTCCTTCCACATTTTTCAACATAGAATCTCCATTCAAACATTAAAACGTGCAGCTAAATTAGGACATGTGCGCTATTACTAATCTCATTCATAACTTTCATATTTTAAGATTTATTAACCATAATTCATCAAAAATTTTGCATTGAAACGAATGGAAGACATGTTCAGAATTAAAAAACTTTCAAGCGTTTTCAACTCTTCACTGCTCATTCATACTTTCACCTAGAAACTCCATTCAAACTCTAAAATCTTTCACATCTTCCTTAGATTCTGGCTATTATTCAACTTTTCAATCACATTTGTACTTTTTGAAATATTTAACCTTGTTTGGAGCTTGGTAAAAGTGCTCCTCTCAGACTTTTACATTAGTGTGTATTGCGCTCGTTAGAGTGAGGCCATCAGCGATAGAGTGAGGAGAGGCTTTAAAATCTTACTGAAAAAATATTTCTAACTCGCTGCCATTTCCACAATTTTCACTCTTCATGCAAAATTTCTTCCAGAAATGTTGGTAAGCTTGTGCTGGTCGCAGTCATGTAGTTATGGAATCAGTCGGACTTACACATTTTCTGATAAATGCCTGGAAGTGACTGTAAGATCAGCTTCAGCTCCCTTTGAGCCCCATGTTAAATATGTCAAATTTTTTTGGAAGATTGCAAGAGGTACTAGTTTTTGAAACTGCTGCTGAGGCCACATTTTTGAAACTACACACACCAATCTCGCACCATCTCTTCATCTGAGGGTCCTTACTCCTCTCCTAAAGAATCTAAGCGATAGGACTCACGTTTTTTGTCACAGAGGGAGTTGTTCGAAAGCTGTTTCTCTAATAGATACCATTTAAAACTCTGTCTAACTTTAGAAGTAACATCAAAGCAGTTAAGATCAAAGGTTACCCTGGTAACCGTTGATTGCTGGTTCTCAGCTGGACGAGATTAACCAATAGAGCAGGCTGACACACGCACACGCACACACACACACAAACTCTATTTACTGTGTCGCAGCCATTTCACTGAGTCAGCTTCAGCAGGCTTCAATAGATAAGGGCCATAATTAGTGATATTAATTACACCTGTGATTACTCTGTATTGACATGTCAAAATGGCTGCTGTGAAAAAGGCATATTACACCAGTTTCAGCTTCCTTTCATTGGTTTTGACTTTAAACTGTAAATGGACAGGCCCCTTCCTTCCTGCCTGATCTCTTTAAACCTTCTGCTCCAATCAGGACTCTCTGCTCTCAGAATACAGGACTCCTGTCTGTCCTCAGAGTTAGAAGAAGCCAACAGGCCATTGGGCCTTTTCCTATCATAACACCTTCTTATGGAATGATTTACCTTTACATGACACAGTCTGTTTCTGTCTCACTCCCCCCCCACACACACACAGACACGCAACCCTTCAAAATAAAAGCCACATAGAGTGACTGTATCTTAACAGGATGCTCACAATGAGGCCTTTCATACCTCTTTCTTATGGAATATTGTCCCTGTGGACATCAGAGAGTGTAATTATGTCTCCCCCGAACACATCCCTTCAAAACAAAATCCCCATAGAGTGACTGTATCTTAACAGGATGCTCACAATGAGGCCTGCCATAACTCTTTCTTATGGAATATTGTCCCTGTGGACATCAGAGAGTGTAATTATGTCTCCCCCCAACATATCCCTTCAAAATAAAAGCCCCATAGAGTGACTGTTTCTTAACAGGAAGCTCCCAGTGACACTTTTTTTTCAAAATAAAAGCCCCCAAGTCTCATTGTATGTTAACAGGAAACTAGGGATTCACTTAGTTTTTCAAAATAAAAGCCCCAAAAGGTAACAACAGGGAACTCAGAATTAACTATTTATTATTAACCTTTATTTAAACTCGAAAATTCATTGAGGTTGCCCTCATTTACAGTGACATCGAGTGACAAACAATTTGTAATGCTTCAGCTGCTTTTCATGCATTTACAACTTTTATCTACTGATTTATATTCTTCTGTTTCTATATCCTTCTTCATACAGATTAAAACCATCAATGCAGTATTGGTTCAGCTATTCAAAAACCTTAAAATCTTCCACATCTTTTATACACTATTGGTATTATTCAACTTTTCAATGATATTCATACAAATTAATTAAATTAAATTAATTAAACCCATTCCCACTTTTCCAACTATTTTCCTACTTCTTCCCCTTCTTCATACAGATTAAAATCAGCAATGCAGTTTAGCGTCAGCTATTCAAAAACCTTAAAATATTCCACATCTTTTATACACTATTGGTATTATTCAACTTTTCAATGATATTCATACAAATTAAACTCATTCCCACTTTTCCAACTATTTTCCTAGTTCTTCCCCTTCTTCATACAGATTAAAATCAGCAATGCAGTTTAGCGTCAGCTATTCAAAAACCTTAAAATATTCCACATCTTTCATACACTATTGGTATTATTCAACTTTTCAGTGATATTCATAAGAATTAAACCCTTTCCTATTTTCCATCTATTCCTACTACTTCACCTTCTTCTCACAACATTCAAGCCGGCATTACAGCGTAGCGTCAGCTCTTCAGCAACCGGCATTCACACCGCGATTTCTTCAGAAATTGCTTTTCTAGTTGGTGTGAATGCTGGAAGCATTCACAACCTCTGTTCTTCTACATTCTTTATTGGTGTGAATGCTGGAAGCATTCACAACCTATGTTATTCTACATTCTTTATTATTGGTGTGAATGCTGGAAGCATTCACAACCTCTGTTCTTCTACATTCTTTATTTTTATTATTATTATTTTTCTTCCGCCCTCTTTTTTTCCAATGCTACTGCTTCCACATTTTTCAACATAGAATCTCCATTCAAACATTAAAACGTGCAGCTCAATTAGGACATGTTCGCTATTACTAATCTCATTCATAACTTTCATATTTTAAGATTTATTAACCATAATTCATCAAAAATGTTGCATTGAAATGAATGGAAGACATGTTCAGAATTTAAAAACTTTCAAGCGTTTTCAACTCTTCACTGCTCATTCATACTTTCACCTAGAAACTCCATTCAAACTCTAAAATCTTTCACATCTTCCTTAGATTCTGGCTAGTATTCAACTTTTAAATCACATTTGTACTTTTTGAAATATTTAACCTTGTTTGGAGCTTGGTAAAAGTGCTCTTCTCAGACTTTTACATTAGTGTGTATTGCGCTCCCTAGAGTGAGGCCATCTGCGCTAGAGTGAGGAGAGGCTTTAAAATCTTACTGAAAAAATATTTCTAACTCGCTGCTATTTCCACAATTTTCACTCTTCATACAAAATTAATACCTCAAAACGTAGGTATGCTTGTCTTCTTTCAGATAATGTGCCCATTTAAGCAATAGGTGTTACAGTTAGGGATTTATTTCCTCCAAAGCACCAAGTTATCCCTTTTTCATCTCATCCACTGCAATGTAAATTCACTTCTAATCGTCTTGAAAAAAGTCAACTGTGGAGACTTTTGAAACTGCCAGCTCGCAGTCATTTTTAACTTTATCCACACAAATGACACATCTACATCTTCATCAAAGCCTTGAGGTGCTCAAACTGAAGAGATTTCAGTTCTACACCTTATAGTTTTTAAATGACGGGTCTTTTTCAGGTAGTACCTTCTCTGTGTTTTCACCAGTCATTCCCAACCATAACTCAGCACTTTCAGACACAAACAGGTGTTTCTGATTGACTGATTAGATCTCCATCAATCTCTGCCTGTCTCTGATTGGCTTGTTAGAGCTCCATCAATCTCTGCCTGTCTCTGATTGGTGCATTGCTCTTAAGCTCTTTTTAACTGTACAAGTTTTAATTATATTTATCCCTATACAGTTACTGTCTGTTTGACCAGTCAGACCGCAGGCACGTGCACGCACACACACACGCACACACGCGCACACACGCGCGCTCACGCACACACACGCGCACACACGCGCACGCACCCACAAACGCGCACACACGCACACACACGCACACACACACACACGCACAAACTATATTTACTGTCTCACAGCCATTTCACTGAGCCAGCTTCAGCAGGGCCATAATTAGTGATATTAATTACCCCTGTGATTACTCTGCATTCACATGTCAAAATGGTTGCTGTGAAAGAGGCATATTACAACAGTTTTAGCTTCTCTTCATTGGTTTTGACTTTAAACTGTAAATGGACACGCCCCTTCCTTCCTGCCTGATCTCCTTAAACCTTCTGCTCCAATCAGGACTCTCTGCTCTCAGAATACAGGACTCCTGTCTGTCCTCAGAGTTAAAAGAAGCCAACAGGCCAATGGGCCTTTTCCTATCATAACACCTTCTTATGGAATGATTTCCCTTAACATCACACAGTCTGTTTCTGTCTGACTCCCCCCCCACACACACACACACACACAGACACACAACCCTTCAAAATAAAAGCCCATAGAGTGACTGTATCTTAACAGGAAGCTCACAATGAGGCCTGTCATCCCTCTTTCTTATGGAATATTGTCCCTGTGGACATCAGAGAGTGTAATTATGTCTCCCCCCAACACATCCCTTCAAAATAAAAGCCCCATAGAGTGACTGTATCTGAACACGATGCTCACAATGAGGCCTACCATACCTCTTTCTTATGGAATATTGTCCCTGTGGACATCAGAGAGTGTAATTATGTCCCCCCCCAACACATCCCTTCAAAATAAAAGCCCCATAGAGTGACTGTTTCTTAACAGGATGCTCACAATGAGGCCTGTCATACCTTATTCTTATGGAATATTGTCCCTATGGACATCAGAGAGTGTAATTATGTCTCCCCCAAAAAATCCCTTCAAAATAAAAGCCCCATAGAGTGACTGTATCTGAACAGGATGCTCACAATGAGGCCTACCATACCTCTTTCTTATGGAATATTGTCCCTGTGGACATCAGAGAGTGTAATAATTATCCCTTCAAAATAAAAGCCCCATAGAGTGACTGTTTCTTAACAGGAAGCTCCCAGTGAGACTTTTTTTTCAAAATAAAAGCCCCAAGTCTCATTGTATGTTAACAGGAAACTAGGGATTCACTTAGTTTTTCAAAATAAAACCCCCAAAAGGTAACAACAGGGAACTCAGAATTAACTATTTATTATTAACCTTTATTTAAACTCGAAAATTCACTGAGGTTCCCCTCATTTACAGTGACATCGAGTGACAAACAATTTGTAATGCTTCAGCTGCTTTTCATGCATTTACAACTTTTATCTACTGATTCATATTCTTCTGTTTCTATATCCTTCTTCATACAGATTAAAACCATCAATGCAGTATTGGTTCAGCTATTCAAAAACCTTAAAAACTTCCACATCTTTTATACACTATTGGTATTATTCAACTTTTCAATGATATCCATACAAATTAATTAAATTAAATTAAATTAAACCCATTCCCACTTTTCCAACTATTTTCCTACTTCTTTCCCCCTTTTTCATACAGATTAAAATCAGCAATGCAGTTTAGCGTCAGCTATTCAAAAACCTTAAAATATTCCACATCTTTCATACACCATTGGTATTATTCAACTTTTCAGTGATATTCATAAGAATTAAACCCTTTCCTATTTTCCATCTATTCCTACTACTTCACCTTCTTCTCACAACATTCAAGCCGGCATTTCAGCGTAGCGTCAGCTCTTCAGCAACCAGCATTCACACCGCGATTTCTTCAGAAATTGCTTTTCTAGTTTTTATTATTTTTCTTCTCCCCACTTTTTTTCCAATGCTACTGCTTCCACATTTTTCAACATAGAAACCCCATTCAAACATTAAAACGTGCAGCTAAATTAGGACATGTGCGCTATTACTAATCTCATTCATAACTTTCATATTTTAAGATTTATTAACCATAATTCATCAAAAATTTTGCATTGAAATGAATGGAAGACATGTTCAGAATTTAAAAACTTTCAAGCGTTTTCAACTCTTCACTGCTCATTCATACTTTCACCTACAAACTCCATTCCAACTCTAAAATCTTTCACATCTTCCTTAGATTCTGGCTATTATTCAACTTTTAAACCACATTTGTACTTTTTGAAATATTTAACCTTGTTTGGAGCTTGGTAAAAGTGCTCTTCTCAGACTTTTACATTACTGTGTATTGCGCTCCCTAGAGTGAGGCCAAAAGCGATAGAGTGAGGAGAGGCTTTAAAATCTTACTGAAAAAATATTTCTAACTCGCTGCCATTTCCACAATTTTCACTCTTCATGTAAAATTTCTTCCCCGAAATGTTGGTAAGCTTGTGCTGGTCGCAGTCATGTAGTTATGGAATCAGTCGGACTTACACATTTTCTGATAAATGCCTGGAAGTGACTGTAAGATCAGCTTCAGCTCCCTTTGAGCCCCATGTTAAATATGTCAAATTTTTTTGGAAGATTGCAAGAGGTACTAGTTTTTGAAACTGCTACTGAGGCCACATTTTTGAAACTACACACACCAATCTCGCACCATCTCTTCATCTGAGGGTCCTTACTCCTCTCCTAAAGAATCTAAGCGATAGGACTCACGGTTTTTGTCACAGAGGGAGTTGTTCGGTGGCTGTTTCTCTAATAGATACCATTTAAACTCTGTCTAACTTTAGAAGTAACATCAAAGCAGTTAAGATCAAAGGTTTCCCTGGTAACCGTTGAGTGCTGGTTCACAGGTGGAGGAGATTATCTATTAGAGCAGGTTGACACACACACACGCACACACACACACACAAACTCTATTTACTGTGTCACAGCCATTTCACTGAGCCAGCTTCAGCAGGCTTCAATAGATAAGGGCCATAATTAGTAATATTAATTACACCTGTGATTACTCTGCATTGACATGTCAAAATGGCTGTTCTGAAAAAGGCATATTACACAAGTTTTAGCTTCTCTTCATTGGTTTTGACTTTAAACTCTAAATGGACACGCCCTTCCTTCCTGCCTGATCTCTTTAAACCTTCTGCTCCAATCAGGACTCTCTGCTCTCAGAATACAGGACTCCTGTCTGTCCTCAGAGTTAAAAGAAGCCAACAGGCCAATGGGCCTTTTCCTATTATAACACCTTCTTATGGAATGATTTCCCTTTACATCACACAGTCTGTTTCTGTCTGACCCCCCCCCACACACACAACCCTTCAAAATAAAAGCCCATAGAGTGATTGTATCTTAACAGGATCCTCACAATGAGGCCTGCCATACCTCTTTCTTATGGACTATTGTCCCTGTGGACATCAGAGAGTGTAATTATGTCTCCCCCCAACACATCCCTTCAAAATAAAAGCCCCATAGAGTGACTGTATCTTAACAGGATGCTCACAATGAGGCCTGCCATGACTCTTTCTTATGGAATATTGTCCCTGTGGACATCAGAGAGTGTAATTATGTCTCCCCCAACATATCCCTTCAAAATAAAAGCCCCATAGAGTGACTGTTTCTTAACAGGAAGCTCCCAGTGAGACTTTTTTTTCAAAATAAAAGCCCCCCCATTTTTTAAAAAACAGGGATTATTTGTTTTTAAAAAAAGCCCCAAAGGCCGGGGGAACTCTTTTTTAATTATTCCTTTTTAAATCAAAAATTATAGGTTCCCCATTTCTAATAAAAAAAAAATTTTTGAATGTTCACGCCTCATTTAAACTTTTTTCATTAACCTTTTTTTCTCATTTTTAACAGAAAAACCAAATCATATTTAAATTTTAAAAACCAAAATTTCCACATTTTTTATAACTTTTTATTATTAACTTTTAATAATTCAAAAATTAATTTTTTTTAAAAAAATTAAACCCACCCCTTTTTCCAACATTTTTTTTTTCTTCCCTTTTCATAAAATTAATTACAATGATTTACTCGTTTAAAAAACCTTAAAATACCAATTTTTTTAACACCAGGGATTATTTTTTTTAAAGTATTCAAAAATTAAATCTTCCCTTTTTTTAACTATTTTCCACTTTTCCCCCTTTTCATACAATTAAAATAAATATTTACTCCTTTCAAAAATTAAAATTTTCCTTTTTCATACAATTTTTTACAACTTTTCGTATTTTTAAAATAAATTTCCTTTTTCCCAATTTATATTCACCTTTTCCCAAAATTAAACCCCTTTTACTACCATTTCAAAACCCATTCCCCCTTTCTTCAGAAATTTTTTTTTCCAGTTGGCGTACCCAACAAACCTTAAACACACTTATATTATTATTCTTTAAAAGGAAATTCAAAGAATTAAATTTTCATTTCTTTTTTTTCTTATTCCTTCCCCAAAACTTTGCCGGCATTCCCCCCGGGAGCTTTCAACCTAAAAAAAAGAATAAAAACGGGGGAATTGGGGGGAATGTTCATGTTTTTAAAGAAGCAAGCGGTTCCAAAAAACCGAAAACCCATTTTTTTCCAAGGAAGCTTGAAAACACTGGAAATAAAAACTTCTTTCCCTACGGTCGCCAACTTTCAAAATCGATTAACTTTTTAAACCCAAGACATAACTTTTTGGAAATGGGATTTTGTGCTGGACTTTTCAAAAATCGCAGATTTTGGAATTTTTTTAAACCCTTTTCTTTTTAAAGGGGGGTTGATTGCAGGCTTTAAAAGTAACATCCCCTGGGAAGGGGATTTTCAAAACTTTAAAATTTTAAAAAAATTGTTAAACCCACTTTTCCCTCCCAACAAATTTAAATTAAAAAAGATATGTTTGCCTTTTTCAGAAATTTCCCCATTTCTTATTTCAGAGGGTTTATTTTTAAAAGGTGTTTCGTTTCTACTAAGTTTTTTACACCCATCGTTTTGAAAAAAGTCAACTTGGAATTTTAAACCCCGGCTCCAGCATTTTTTTTTTCCCACACAAAATCCCTCAACTTAAAGGCTTGCTTCAAATAAATTTTCATTCACCATAGTTTTTAAATAGGGTTTTTTCAAGACCTTCCTTGTTTTCACCATCATTAAATAACTCACCTTTTAAAATAAGGTGTTTTGAACTGAAGCTCCATAAATTTCCTTTCAGGGCGTTAATCTCCATCAGTCTTGCCTGCCATTGGGAGTTTAAGCTTTTTTAACTTAAATTTAAATTTTTTAAGTATACTCTTTGTTACAGCCCTTCCAACCAACCACACCAACAAAAAAAAAAACCCCCCCCCAAAAACCCAAAACCCCCCCCAAAAAAAAAAAAAACCCCAAAAACCCCCCCCAAAAAAAACCCCAAACCCCCCAAAAATACAAAATTTTTAAGCATAGGGTTTTTCCCTTCCCTTTCATTCTGCCACAAACACCAAAACCACACAAAAACAACCACAAAACAAACCCACACAACACCCCCCCCAACCACCCAAAACAAAGTTTTTAACCCCATGCTTTTCCAACCCCCCAAAATTTCCTTAATGATAAGGGCCATTAGTTTAAATGCACTTAATTAAAGGCCCCCCTAGAAATAAAATTATTTTTTTTTTGGAGACCCTCCGGCGGGCCAAATGCCCTCAAAGGGGAAAAAAAAGTTGATTTAAAAAACAGGGTTTTTTTATTCAAAATTCTCCCTGTTTAAGGGTTTTTCTGCCCTCCCGAAAATTCACCCCCCAAATCATAGGCCCATGAAAACCCGAGATTGTTTTTGTTGTGTTTTGGGGGTTGCAAATACAAATGGGGGGAAAAAAAAATAATAGGTTACCAATACAAGGGCAAGTTCGTCTTCCCAAACCCAAAAGCCCAACAAATGATTTTTTAAAAACAAAAACATTTTTGTGTGTTGTGGTGTTTGGGATCAGAGGTTAAACCCCCCCCCAGTCCCCAAACCACCCAACGGTAAAAGCAAAATTTTCGTTTCTTTCATTCCATTGGGCAAAAGGCAAAGCCTTCAAACATGGATTATTTCGGGTTTATTTTTATTTGTTCCCCAAAAATTTTTCCCGTCTACCCCCCCAACTTTCCCACCGAAAAAAATTCAAAACTGGGGAATTAGTTCTTGCTTTTTAAAGTTGCGGGGGACCGAAAAACGGAAAAAGCCGCTTTTTTCCCCGGTATTAAATCGCTGGGCTAAAAACCTTTTTGGGGCCCTCAGAGTGCCAACAACGTAAAAGTTAACTTTTAAAAGGGTACCGAATGGGCTTATTTCAAAGGGTTTTTGAAGCGGATTTTAAAATCCCCAACGTTTTTGAAATTTTCAACCTTTTAGATTTTAAATTTTTTTGGGCAAAAACCGCAAATAGTGAATCATGTAATGGGGGGGTTTTTTTTTTTAAAAATTTTTCCAAAAAAATTGATCCCTGCCACTTTTCCCCCTTCATAACTTTTTAAAATTAAGAGTTTCTTTAATAATGGTTTGCGTGGTTTACGGGGGTTTTATGCCTTAAAAGAAAAGAATTTTTTATCTTGGAATTTAAAAATTTAAAAAAGTTTTAAAAAAAATAAACTTACCTTTTAAACTCCACCGAGTATTTTTTTTTTCCCAAAAATGCCTTAAATTTCATGGTTAGGTCTCAAACAAGAATTTCCTCTCATTTATGTTTTTAAATCCTTTTTTAAGTCCCTTGGTTTTAACTTCCCCCATAATCCCCCTTCAACAAAAAATGCAACGTTAATCTCCATCAACCTTGGTCTCATTGGGATTAGTCTCCTAGTTTTGCTCTTTGGTATTCCTTCTCTTTTTAACGTAAAATTTAAAATATTTAAGCCTAACAAACGTTTCTGATGTTTTGAAAACCCACAAACCCGCCGCCCCGAACCCCCCGAAGAACCCAAAAACCCCCCCCAAAAAAACCCCAAACCCCCCCCAAAAAACAAAAAATTTTAAGCATATTTTTCCCTTCCCTTTCATTCTGCCACAAACGGGGCCAAAAGGGGGCCAGCACGAAAAGGCAGGACCACAAAAAAAAACCCCCACCAACACCCCTCCCAAGGATTAGAAAAGGGTTTTTAAACCCCACTTCTTTCCCAAATTAAATTTTCGCATATAAGGGTCCATGCCTGGGAAATTTTAAGTCAACATTAAGTATCAACGTCAAAACTTGTTGAATTTAGATCCTACAGGGGTGACCAAAAATGTGGAAAAAAAGCCCCAATTTGAAATTTTTGGTTTTTTTCAAAAATTAAACCTGTCAAATAGTCCCCCCCCGCCCCTCCTCCCCCCCCCAATAAGGGAAGTAAAGACCCAGCAGTTGGGGGGTTTTGTGGTGGGGTTTGGGGTTGGGGGTTTGTTTTTTTAAAAAAATGGGGGGAACTGTAAAAATTAATTCGCTTCCGAAAAAACGGCCCCCCCTTTTTCCAAATTACAACCAAAAAGGAAAATGTGGTTTTTTGGTTTTTGTGTGCCCTACAGGGTGAACAGGGATAACTTAATCCCCCCCACCGTGGAAGCCCGCCCCTTAAAAATTTCTTGCTTTTTCAGCCATGTGGCTTTAACAGGAAACCTTAAACAGGGTTTTTATTCTGGGGTTTTATTTTTTTTTGCTTCCGAAAAAATTTCCGGGCCCCCCCGGAGGGGCCAAACACCTAAAAAAAAATCTCAAAACGTGGGTGACGGGAACTGTGCAGATTTTCTAAAATTCGCGGGGTTTAAAAAATCCGCAAAAGGGCTTTTTCTCCGGAAAGCTTGCAAACCGTAAAAGCTAAAAAACCCTCGGGTCGGTCCCCATACTTTCTAAAAGATTCCAAAGGGGTCCCAAAATTAGGCCAAAGGACTTTTTCTGGAGGTTTTCCAAAATCGCTTTTAGGTAAAAACCTTTGTTTTAAAGGGGGGTTATTCGGGGGTCGTTAAACTTAAGGGGTCACAGAATGGAGGTTTTTCAAAATCTTTTGAAAATTTTCCAAACAAATTCGTGAAAATTTTCACCCCTTCAAATTTAAAAAAGTGATTGCTTGTTTCTTTAGATAATGGCCCTTTTCATCAATAGGTGTTAATTAAATTTCCCAAAGCCCGGGGACCCTTTCCCTCTCCCCCAAATTTAAAATTACCTCAACTTTTTAAAAAAAGTCCTTGGAATTTTGCCCTCCACTGGTCTTTTTAATTTATCCCCAAAGACCGTTAATCCTCGGTCTTTCAAAAACTGAAAAATTTTAAATCTACCCTTAATTTTAAATGGGGTTTTTTTATTAATTTCCGTTTTTACCTTTTCCCAAATAACTCACATTTTCAAAAAAAAAGGTTTTTGTTCTGAAGTTTCCCCATCAACTTGTTTTGAGGCTTTAGTTACTCTCTGTGTTTAGGTCATTCCAATTTTTTTTAATTTAAAAGAAATTTAAACCCAACAGTTTTCTGTTTGCCATTCTAAACCAACCCCCCAAAAAAAAAACCCCAAAAACCCACAACCCCCCCCAAATTTTCCCTTTTCCCCCTTTAACTGAGGGGGAAATTATATCCTTGAAACTTGGTGGACCATCTAAAACCAAAACAAAAAAACCCCCACACAACACCCCGTCTGGGGCCATTTTAGGCCACCCCATAAAAGGGTTGTTTTAATTTGTCAGGCCAAATCTAAAACTTAGAATGAAAGGGGCCCAACTGAGTTTCATGCAACTTGGTCCCTTGCCCCCTTGGCAATGGTTTAAGTTTTTTTTTTTGTTATCCCCGACGGGTTTCCAATGCCCCAAATTTAAAAAAGGTCAAGCCCTTGAGAAATTATTTGTTTTTTTAAAAATCATCTAACCTTTTTAAGGGAATTTTGTTGAATCCTCACGGCCCCCAATCACCTCAAAGTGCAAAAGCTCGGATTTGGGGGGTTTTGTTGTTATTTTTTTGGTTTTTGTTTTGGGTTGTTTGTTTTTAAAAATCGGGGGAAAACATGCAAAAAATAAACAGCATATCTTTAAAAAGGGGGGTTGTTTTTAAAATTAATTGTGGTGTGGTTTTCAAAACATGGAAACTTTAAAAAATAATACCCACATATCCCCCAGTAATAGAGGCGAATCCCCCCCACCCCCCCACCACAACCCAACTTCAAAACTTGGAAATTTTTATTAGGGGGTTTGTCACAGGAAACCTGTGAAACATGGTTTTTTTTTCACTTTTTCACGCCCCCAAAATTTTGGCCCCATCCTGGGATTAAAACCCTGTCGACAAAAAACTGGGAAGAGGGTCATTCAGTTTTAAAAAATTCCCCCGGGGCCCAAAAAAATCGCGCTTTCCGTTTTTTACTAAAATCATCAAACGGGGAAAAGGATCAAAAACATTTTTTGGGGGCCCTAAGATCCCCAAATTTTCGAAATCGTTCATTTGGGGTCCCAAAGGGAGTTTTTTGGCCCAAAGGGGGTTTTTGAAGCTCACTTTTGAAATCGCTTTTATTTTTGTAAATTTTTCAGATTTAATTTTAAAGGGTTTTAGCTGGGCTTTAAAAGGAATGGGCATTGTGGGTGGAGGTTTTTAAAAATTTTTTTTAAAAATTTTAAAAAAATTCGCCTCCAAATTTTATTTAAAACCTTTCCTAAAACGTAGGTATTTTTTCCCTTTTTTAGATAAGGTTTCAAATTTTAATTAAATTTTTTCAAAGACCAATTTCTCCCCCATCCCCCAATTAAATTCAACTAATCGTCTTAAAAAATAATGGGGGAATTTTAAATGCCAGTAGATTTTTTTTTACCCCCAAAAATGACCTCTCTTTTCATCAAGGTTTGATTCAAACTAAAGGTTTAAACCCACTTAATTTTTTAAATGCGGGTCTTTTTATATCCCCTTGCCCCGTCCCCCAACCTAATCAGTTTTCGCCAAACAGGGTTTCGTTACATTAACTTAATTTCCGCCTTTCGTTGGCTTTGTTCCATAAATCCCCTTTCTCGATTTCAGCCAACCTTTGTTCTAAAATTTAAATTAATTTCCATCAATCTGCTGTCTGATGTTTGAACCCACAACCCCCCCCAAAAAAACCCCAAACCCCCCAAAAACCCTACAAAAAATTTTAAGTATAGGGTTTTTCCCTTCCCTTTCATTCTGCCACAACACCAAAACCACACAAACAACCATCAAAGATTAAACCCTGGTTTTCATCAACCCTTGCCTGGGTGGCGGCCATTTTAGGCCTTTGCCTAAAAAAATTGTTGAACTTTTTGTAATTCAACCCCAAATTTCACGAAAAAAGGGCCTGCTGAAAAAATTTACATTCGCTTTACAATGACCCCCTACTGGCAACGGGAAAAATTTTTTTAATTTTGTTTAGTTCCAGATTGCCCAATACAAAAATTGGTCAAAAAGCCCTAGATTTGGAAATATTTGTTTTAAAAAATATTAAACCTTTCAAGATTTTTTGCCCTCCCCCAATTCAGGCCCCCCAAACCTGGAACCCAGGGGAAACAATCAGTCTTTGTTTTGGGGGGTTTTGTTTTTGGGGGTTTTTTTGGGGGTTTTTTGGGGGGCAAAACAGAGTTGGGGTGTTTTGTTGGTTGGGGGGTTGTTTTTTTTTCCC
>CAKAOJ020000582.1:77500-97500 GCA_916701645.2 Sebastolobus alascanus | reverse complement strand
AATGGGTCACGAGACTTGGGACTTTTATTGGGCCAAATGGGCATTTTGATAGCTTGCACAGTTTTCACCAAATCGCAGTTTACGTTTTGTATGATAATCTTTATGACTGAGGACACTTAGCAATGTGTGTGTAGCCTATATATCTCAAAGAAAGAGGCCTATTATGAATAAATAAAATCAACCGGGATTTGGACAATTACTATTATTTATAAACATACAAAAATACCATTAATATGCTCTGATTAAACCTATCAGACTCTATGGAAGTCTGAATCTGCACCCCACCGTCCCGGCACCAACACCAGGCACACTGGTCAAAATTTGTTGCGAAATTTTCTAGTTCCAGTGTGGCTTGTAGCACAGGCAAAGCCTGTGCAAAGCACACTGGTATATTATCCTCCGGGCTTATTCCAGTGTGGCTTGTAGCACAGGCAAAGCCTGTGCAAAGCACCTGGTCTATTATCCTCCGGGTTTAATTGGTGTGAATGCTGGAAGCATTCACAACCTATGTTATTCTACATTCTTTATTTTTATTTTTCTTCCGTAAGGTTTTTTTCCAACGCTACTCCTTCCACATTTTTCAACATAGAAACTCCATTCAAACATTAAAACGTGCAGCTAAATTAGGACATGTGCGCTATTACTAATCTCATTCATAACTTTCATATTTTAAGATTTATTAACCATAATTCATCAAAAATTTTGCATTGAAATGAATGGAAGACATGTTCAGAATTAAAAAACTTTCAAGCGTTTTCAACTCTTCACTGCTCATTCATACTTTCACCTAGAAACTCCATTCAAACTCTAAAATCTTTCACATCTTCCTTAGATTCTGGCTATTATTCAACTTTTAAATCACATTTGTACTTTTTGAAATATTTAACCTTGTTTGGACCTTGGTAAAAGTGCTCCTCTCAGACTTTTACATTAGTGTGTATTGCGCTCGTTAGAGTGAGGCCATCAGTGATAGAGTGAGGAGAGGCTTTAAAATCTTACTGAAAAATTATTTCTAACTCGCTGCCATTTCCACAATTTTCACTCTTCATGCAAAATTTCTTCCCAGAAATGTTGGTAAGCTTGTGCTGGTCGCAGTCATGTAGTTATGGAATCAGTCGGACTTACACATTTTCTGATAAATGCCTGGAAGTGACTGTAAGATCAACTTCAGCTCCCTTTGAGCCCCATGTTAAATATGTCAAATTTTTTTGGAAGATTGCAAGAGGTACTAGTTTTTGAAACTGCTGCTGAGGCCACATTTTTGAAACTACACACACCAATCTCGCACCATCTCTTCATCTGAGGGTCCTTACTCCTCTCCTAAAGAATCTAAGCGATAGGACTCACGTTTTTTGTCACAGATGGAGTTGTTCGAAAGCTGTTTCTCTAATAGATACCATTTAAAACTCTGTCTAACTTTAGAAGTAACATCAAAGCAGTTAAGATCAAAGGTTACCCTGGTAACCGTTGATTGCTGGTTCTCAGCTGGACGAGATTAACCAATAGAGTAGGCTGACACACGCACACGCACACACACACACAAACTCTATTTACTGTGTCGCAGCCATTTCATTGAGCCAGCTTCAGCAGGCTTCAATAGATCAGGGCCATAATTAGTGATATTAATTACACCTGTGATTACTCTGCATTCACATGTCAAAATGGCTGTTGTGAAAAAGGCATATTACACAAGTTTTAGCTTCTCTTCATTGGTTTTGACTTTAAACTCTAAATGGACACGCCCCTTCCTTCCTGCCTGATCTCTTTAAACCTTCTGCTCCAATCAGGACTCTCTGCTCTCAGAATACAGGACTCCTGTCTGTCCTCAGAGTTAAAAGAAGCCAACAGGCCAATGGGCCTTTTCCTATTATAACACCTTCTTATGGAATGATTTCCCTTTACATCACACAGTCTGTTTCTGTCTGACTCCCCCCCAACACATCCCTTCAAAATAAAAGCCCCGTAGAGTGACTGTATCTTAACAGGAGGCTCACAACGAGGCCTGCCATACCTCTTTCTTATGGAATATTGTCCCTGTGGACATCAGAGAGTGTAATTATGTCTCCCCCCCACACATCCCTTCAAAATAAAAGCCCCATAGAGTGACTGTATCTTAACAGGATGCTCACAATGAGGCCTGCCATACCTCTTTCTTATGGAATATTGTCCCTGTGGACATCAGAGAGTGTAATTATGTGTCCCCCCAACAAATCCCTTCAAAATAAAAGCCCCATAGAGTGACTGTATCCTAACAGGAGGCTCACAATGAGGCCTTTCATACCTCTTTCTTATGGAATATTGTCCCTGTGGACATCAGAGAGTGTAATTATGTCTCCCCCCAACATATCCCTTCAAAATAAAAGCCCCATAGAGTGACTGTTTCTTAACAGGAAGCTCCCAGTGAGACTTTTTTTTCAAAATAAAAGCCCCCAAGTCTCATTGTATGTTAACAGGAAACTAGGGATTCACTTAGTTTTTCAAAATAAAAGCCCCAAAAGGTAACAACAGGGAATTCAGAATTAACTATTTATTATTAACCTTTATTTAAACTCGAAAATTCACTGAGGTTGCCCTCATTTACAGTGACATCGAGTGACAAACAATTTGTAATGCTTCAGCTGCTTTTCATGCATTTACAACTTTTATCTACTGATTCATATTCTTCTGTTTCTATATCCTTCTTCATACAGATTAAAACCATCAATGCAGTATTGGTTCAGCTATTCAAAAACCTTAAAATCTTCCACATCTTTTATACACTATTGGTATTATTCAACTTTTCAATGATATCCATACAAATTAATTAAATTAAAATAAATTAAACCCATTCCCACTTTTCCAACTATTTTCCTACTTCTTCCCCTTCTTCATACAGATTAAAATCAGCAATGCAGTTTAGCGTCAGCTATTCAAAAACCTTAAAATATTCCACATCTTTCATACACCATTGGTATTATTCAACTTTTCAGTGATATTCATAAGAATTAAACCCTTTCCTATTTTCCATCTATTCCTACTACTTCACCTTCTTCTCACAACATTCAAGCCGGCATTTCAGCGTAGCGTCAGCTCTTCAGCAACCAGCATTCACACCGCGATTTCTTCAGAAATTGCTTTTCTAGTTCTTATTCTGGATTCTTCCGCCCAAAAAGTTTGGCGCGCTACTCCTCCCGGAGCGTTGCCAACACCTGTAAAAAAAGTACATCAAAACGTGCGTAATGATCGGGAATCGTGTGCTATGACTTTTCTAAGAGATTCGCGCAGCGGATTCCGAAAAAATCGCGCAAAAGCGCGACTTTTTTCTCCATAGGAATGAATGGAAGAAATGTACAGAATTAATAAACTTTCAAGCATTTTCAACTCTTCACTGCTCATTCATACTTTCACCTAGAAACTCCATTCAAACTGTAAATGTTACACATCTTCCTTAGATTCTGGCTATTATTCAACTTTTAAAATCACATTTGTACTTTTTGAAATATTTAACCTTGTTTGGAGCTTGGTAAAAGTGCTCTTCTCAGACTTTTACATTAGTGTGTATTGCGCTCGTTAGAGTGAGGCCATCAGCGCTAGAGTGAAGAGAGGCTTTAAAATCTTACTGAAAAAATATTTCTAACTCGCTGCCATTTCCACAATTTTCACTCTTCATACAAAATTTCTTCCCAGAAATGTTGGTAAGCTTGTGCTGGTCGCAGTCATGTAGTTATGGAATCAGTCGGACTTACACATTTTCTGATAAATGCTTGGAAGTGACAGGAAGATCAGCTTCAGCTGCCTTTGAGCTCCATGTTAATTTTCTCAAATTTTTTTGGAAGAGAGAGAGAGGTGCTACTTTTAGAAACTGCTGCTGGGGCCACATTTTTGACACTACACACACCAATCTCGCACCATCTCTTCATCTGAGGGTCCTTACTCCTCTCCTAAAGAATCTAAGCGATAGGAGTCACGGTTTTTGTCACAGAGGGAGTTCTTCGATAGCCGTTTCTCTCATTGAGTCCAGTCTAACTGGAGATCATTCAACACATCAAAGCAGTTAAGATCAAAGGTTTCCCTGGTAACCGTTGATTAATGGTTCTCAGGTGGACTAATAGAGCAGGCTGACCCACACACGCACACGCACGCACGCACGCACACACACGCGCGCGCACGCGCGCGCACGCGCACACACGCGCACGCACCCACACACGCGCACGCACGCGCACGCACACACACGCACACACACACGCACACACACACAAACTCTATTTACTGTCTCACAGCCATTTCACTGAGCCAGCTTCAGCAGGGCCATAATTAGTGATATTAATTACACCTGTGATTACTCTGCATTCACATGTCAAAATGGCTGCTGTGAAAGAGGCATATTACACCAATTTTAGCTTCTCTTCATTGGTTTTTACTTTAAACTGTAAATGGACACGCCCCTTCCTTCCTGCCTGATCTCCTTAAACCTTCTGCTCCAATCAGGACTCTCTGCTCTCAGAATACAGGACTCCTGTCTGTCCTCAGAGTTAAAAGAAGCCAACAGGCCAATGGGCCTTTTCCTATCATAACACCTTCTTATGGAATGATTTCCCTTTACATGACACAGTCTGTTTCTGTCTGACTCCCCCCCACACACACAACCCTTCAAAATAAAAGCCCCATAGAGTGATTGTATCTTAACAGGATGCTCACAATGAGGCCTGCCATAACTCTTTCTTATGGAATATTGTCCCTGTGGACATCAGAGAGTGTAATTATGTCTCCTCCCAACACATCCCTTCAAAATAAAAGCCCCATAGAGTGACTGTTTCTTAACAGGAAGCTCCCAGTGAGACTTTTTTTTCAAAATAAAAGCCCCCAAGTCTCATTGTATGTTAACAGGAAACTAGGGATTCACTTAGTTTTTCAAAATAAAAGCCCCAAAAGGTAGTGTGTGTGTGTGTGTAAAGGTGTGTGTGTGTGTGTGTGTGTGTGTCAAATACAGAGATGAGGAGGACATGACAAACAATATATATCAGCATATACAGTAATAAGAGGAGCGAAGCTCCTCGTCTTCTCTCAAATTCACATTAGCCAATCAGAGCAAAAGTAGGCATTTTCAAAACTATGGAAACATTATATATCAGTGAATAGTCCTACAGTGGTGACCTCACTATGGATCTCAGACGGTCTGAATCTGCCCCCATCGCCCCACTCTCCGTCCCGGCACCAGCACCAGGCACACTGGTCAAAATTTCTTGCGAAATTTTCTAGTTTTCTTATTCTTCATCTTCCGCCTAAAACTTTGCCGTGCTACTCCTCCCGGAGCGTTGCCAACACCTTTAAAAAAAGTACATCAAAACGTGCGGAATGATCGGGAATCGTGTGCTATGACTTTTCTAAGAGATTCGCGCAGCGGATTCCGAAAAAATCACGCAAAAGCGCGATTTTTTTCTCCATAGGAATGCATTGCAAATCGACGTGAAGAGAGCTCAAAAACACTCCTCTTTGGGGCCCTACAGAGTCGCCATACTTTCACGTAGAATCATGATTAACACTTTAAACGGGTCACCAGACATGGGACGTTATTTGGCCAAATGGGCATTTTGATAGCTGGCACGGTTTTCACGAAATCGCAGTTTACGTTTTGTGAAATTTTCAGACCGTTTCAGATTTTATAATGGGTGTGTATTGCGTGGGTCGTTAAGACCCTAGAGTGCGTGACATCATCGCTAGAGTGAGAGGTAGTTTCAAAATCTTTTGAAAATTTTCCAAACAAATTGCTGCCTAGACCACAATTTTCACTCCTCATACACAATTAATACCTCAAAACGTAGGTATGCTTGTCTTCTTTCAGATAATGTGCCCATTTCATCAATAGGTGTTACAGTTATGGATTTATTTCCTTCAAAGCACCGAGTGATCCCTTCGTCCTCTCATCCACTGCAATGTAAATTCAACTCTAATCGTCTTGAAAAAAAGTCAACTGTGGAGACTTTTGAAACTGCCAGCTCGCAGTCATTTTTAACTTTATCCACACAAATGACACGTCTACATCTTCATCAAGGTCTTGACGTGCTCAAACTGAAGAGATTTCAGCCCTACACCTTATAGTTTTTAAATGACGGGTCTTTTTCAGGTAGTACCTTCTCTGTGTTTTCACCAGTCATTCCCAACCATAACTCAGCACTTTCAGACACAAACAGGTGTTTCTGATTGACTGATTAGATCTCCATCAATCTCTGCCTGTCTCTGATTGGTGCATTGCTCTTAAGCTCTTTTTAACTGTACAAGTTTAAATTATATTTAAGCCTATACAGATACTGTCTGTCTGATCAGTCTCTGCACACACACACACACACACACACACACACACACACACACACACACACACACACACACATACACACACACACACACAGGATTTTAAGTCATAGGGCTTTTTCCTATCACTTTCATTCTGCCACTTTAATGGATCAGGGCCATAATTAGGGTCCATGCACTTGAAATTTGGTCAGGACCATCTAAAGTAATTCAAACCCTGATTTTCTTTGAACGACCTTTTCGTGGCGTGGCGGCCATTTTAGGCCATTCGCCATGAAACAGGAAGTTGTTGTAACTCCACTGTACATGGTCCAATCTGCCCCAAATTTCTCTGACATGATAAGGGTCCATGCCTGACGAAATTTACATGTCAACATTAAGTCCACTCATAGCGCCCCCTACTGACAACTGGAAATGATATGTTTTATATGTTGATGTACTCCTCCGAGCAGGTTGACCAGATGCACGTCAAATGTGGTCAGAAAAGCCTCTAGACTTGGATGAAACTATGTTGTTTTATTCAAAATCAGTCTAACCTGTTGTTACGGCTGTGGGGCCGTCTGGTATGTTTAAGGAGTGATCCTGCCCTCTGCCTCTGTTCCCCTGCAGAAGCATTCTCCAGCAGATGCCCTTCCCCCATCACCTGCACCGGTGTTCCGAATTTGATGATCAGGGGAGGAAGTTAAAAGGCTGGGGAGAAGGAGCCAGCGGGTGCCCAGTGTGCCAGCTCCGCTAACCAGTGTAGCGTGTTGTGGACCGTTTTTGCGCCGGTCTTCACTCCTCGTAAGAGGAGGTGATTTTGTGATTGTTGTTAACCTGTTGTTTGTAGTTTACCTCATGTTAGTCCTTTTGAGTTGTGTTCGATTTAGTTCAGTTAAATTAATAAACGTTCATTTTGTTGTTACACCAATCTCCGCTTCCCTCGTTTCCTCTTTTCCACCCGGTTTTACTTTTATTGTTACTCCCCCTCCCCTAGCCTTAAGTGGGGTCGTAACAGTTGGGGGCTCGTCCCGGTATTTTGGAAAGGGGGAATACGGTAAGTGTGGGTTGTTGTGACAGCTGGAGAGTGTAAATTGTAATTTGTTTGTCCGCGTCAGGCTCGGTAAGTATTGAGGTTTGTATGCCTGTTTCTAGCCTCATTTCATTGTGTGCAGCTTCCTCAGTCTAGATAGGGGTGTCCAGCTGGGCTTCGGTCCTTCCTTCGGACGCTCATTTGTTATTTTTCCTTTATTGTTTTCGGGGCGAATCCCGGGTGGAGATTAAATTCTCTGGCGGGGGGAGGCGTTCAGGGCTTCGGCCGCTGAGTTTGCCTTTAAAGTCGCCTCGAGCCCGGCAAGCTCCAGAAGATAGGTAGGTATAGTCTGGGGTTAGGCAGGTTTCTGAGGAAGTTTGTTTTTGTGAGGTTGGAGTTTTGTGTTTGCACGTTTTGCGTGTGTGGCATACAGCATCAAACTTACCGTGTTTGTCGTCGGGTAAGTGTTGCATAACAGCTAGTTCGCTGGTCGGCCGTGGCCGTGGCTTTAGCTTAGCTCAGTTTAGCGGAGTCCCGCAGCTGTAGTTGCTTGTGTTTTCTTCTTGTGCTGTCTCGGTTGTCTCTAGGTGAGGATGGCAGCCTTTGACTTAGCTGGGTTTGTGGCTAATCCTACGCTGAGTCATTTTGATAAGTGTAGAAAAGCCGATCTCTGTGCGATAGCGGAGCATTATAGCGTCTCTGTCATGAGTTATCGTACTAAGAAAGAAATTAAAGTGGTCCTACTAGATTATTTGGTAAGTGAAGGCATTCTCTCCTGTCCTATTGTTGTTGAGTCTCCTCGTCCGGCCGCTGCTACTCGTGCTGAATCGTCGGCACGGGGCGCGGGTCCCTCCGGGGTTGCAGGATCCTCTGGCCGCGCTGATCCCTCGGCGGGGGAGTTGTCCGAGCCGGAGTCAAAACCGCAGCTTGTTAGCCGTCCGAGTCGCACTCCCGCCGCTCAAAGTGACGGTGAGTTAGCACAGCTATTTACTTTGCCGCAGTTTGTTCCACTCTCTGCCGTGTCATCTCCTGGGTCAAGGTTAGATGCTAGGTTAAAGGTGCGGTTGGCTCGCCTTCAAGTAGAGAGGGAGGAGAGGGAGCGTGAGTTCCAGCTTCATAGGGAGTTAGAGTTAAAGAAGTTAGAGGCAGAGACCGCTATTAGGATGCGACAGTTGGAACTAAATCATGATAATGTTCATGTTCCTGCCGGTACACATATAGCTTCGTCTGGTGCTGCTGCATTTGATGCGAGTAGACACATTTCTCTGGTCCCGGTCTTCCGTGAGTCTGAGGTTGAGTCTTATTTCGGTGCATTTGAGCGCATTGCTGCGGCGCTGCGTTGGCCAACAGACGTTTGGGCTATTTTGTTACAGTGTAAGTTGACTGGTAAAGCTCAAGAGGCTTGTGCTTCTCTCTCTGTGGAGGATGGTTTGATTTATGAGAAGGTAAAAAACGCTATTCTGCGCGCATATGAGCTTGTGCCAGAGGCTTACCGGCAGCGTTTTAGGAATCTTAAAAAGACAAACAGCCAGACTTACCTTGATTTTGCCAGGGAGAAAGGGATTCTTTTTGATCGTTGGTGTGCAGCTTGTAAAGCTGATGACCTGAGCTCGATGCGTCAGCTTATGTTGGTGGAGGAATTTAAGAATTGTGTTCCTGAGCGAACAGTAGTTTATTTAAATGAGCAAAAAGTAACCACGTTACAGCAGGCCGCCATGCTGGCGGATGAGTTTGCTCTCACACACAGACCTGTTTTCTTCAGGCGTGATCCCCTCCACCGTGATTCTTACCAGAAAGATGGTGACACGCCATCTGTGCGTGGTAATGTTTCTATGTCCAGTTCCAGAGTTGAGAAACCATGTTTCTACTGCCATAAACCGGGTCATTTAATAGCAGAATGTTTTGCTTGGAAGCGCAAGCAGCAGGGGTCAGGTTCGGTTTTAAAACCGCCAAAAGGAGTGGGGTTAATTAAAACTGTGTTGCCAAGTAGTCAGTCTACTGTTCAAAACGCCCCAGATGACTGTTTTAAACCCTTCATTTTTGATGGTTTTGTGTCTCTCACAGGAAAGGTGGAGGATCAATGTCCACTTAAGGTGCTGCGTGACACAGGTGGATCGCAGTCCTTTATTCTCGCCGGGGTCTTGCCTTTTGGTCCCGAGTCTGCCTGTGAAGTGAGCACAGTGGTAAGAGGGATTGAGATGGGGTTTGTGCCTGCACCTCTGCATCGTGTCCATGTGCAGTCTAAGTTGGTCACTGGTTTTTTCCCAGTAGCAGTTCGCTCCCGTTTTCCCATTGATGGTGTAAGTTTTATCATGGGGAATGATATTGCAGGCGGTAAAGTCCATCCGGCCCCCGAGGTTGTTGATGTGCCCATTTCTAACTCTGAGTGTGATGAGTTAACATTAAACCACCCTGAGATCTTTTCTGTAAGTGTACTAACTAGAGCTCAAGCTCGTAAGCAGATTCAAGATGTTGATTTGTCTGACACACTGTTTGTCTCTGCTCTGTCTGAGGATAAGTTGCCCCCTGTTGGTGGACCAGTGAGCTGCGCTGTAGTGGAGCCTGAAGGTACAGCCGAGGCTGATGCTCCCGCAGTGTCACTACCACTGACTCGTGGTGCACTCATCAGCGCGCAGACAGGTGACCCGTCCCTAGCTAAATGTTTTGCTGCAGTGGTTGACAGTCCTGAGTGTGGTAAGAACCAGGTTTTTCTAGTTGATGATGGTTTGTTAATGCGCAGGTGGGTAGCACAGTCCGATATAGCAGAAAATGGTGTAGGCGAGGAATGGAGCACTGTTTACCAGATAGTTGTTCCTGTTGAATGTCGACAGCATGTGTTGAGGTTGGCACACGAGCATTTGTGGTCTGGTCATTTGGGTGTAACCAAGACCTATGACCATGTGCTGAAACACTTCTTCTGGCCAGGTTTAAAAAGTGATGTTGCTCGGTTCTGTAAAACTTGCAGTACCTGCCAGATTGTGGGTAATCCGAACCAGGTTGTGCCTCCAGCTCCTCTGCGTCCCATTCCTGCTGTCGGTGAACCTTTCGAACGTGTCATTGTTGATTGTGTTGGTCCGTTACCTAAAACGAAGGCTGGTAACCAGTTTTTGCTCACTGTAATGTGCGTTTCCACCCGTTTTCCCGAAGCCATTCCTTTGCGGACAATCACAGCACCCGCCATTACTAAAGCGCTGACAAAATTTTTTACCACCTTTGGTCTACCTAAAGTTGTGCAGACTGACCAAGGCACTAACTTCCTGTCTAAAACATTCAAGCACACACTGCAGACTTTAGGCGTCACTCATTCTGTGTCAAGTGCGTACCACCCTGAGTCTCAAGGTGCACTAGAGCGTTGGCACCAAACCCTCAAGTCGATGCTTAAAAAGTACTGTCATGACACTGGGAAAGACTGGGATGAGGGTGTACCATTTGTTCTTTTTGCCATTCGGGATGTGAAACAGGAATCCCTGGGGTTCAGCCCGGCTGAACTGGTGTTTGGTCGCGATGTGCGCGGCCCTTTAAAACTGTTGAAGGAACAGTTCATGTCCACTCCACCGTCCCCCACTAGTGTAGGTGAGTTTGTTACACGGTGTAAAGAGAGGTTACAGCATGCGTCCACGCTGGCTAAAGAGTCTCTCTTGTCTTCTCAGAAAAACATGAAACAGCGGTTTGACAGAAGAGCAGTTTCGCGTCAGTTCCAGCCCGGTGATAATGTGTTGGTTCTATTGCCCACGCCTGGTTCTGCTCTCACTGCTCGCTTTGCTGGTCCCTATGTGGTAGACAGCAAGGTGTCAGAGACGGATTATGTCATTCAGACGCCCGAACGTAGGAGGAAAAAGAGACTGTGTCACATTAACATGTTGAAATCATACCATTCCAGAGAAGCTGCCCTGGAGGAGCAGGTAAAAACTCCGGAGACTGCTGTCCCAGATGTCCCATCTGCTTCTATGGTTTGTGTAGTGGAAATGTATGAGGATGATTTGACACTGCCCTCTGATGGTCAACAATGTGGTAGGTTGTCCAACTCTGAGCTTCTGTCTGATATTAACTCGCATTTAGAGTATCTCTCTGAAGAACAGCGAAGTGATGTCGTCAATTTGATCCACTCCTATCCTTCTCTGTTCGGTGATGTGCCTTCTCGTACCAACGTCCTGGAGCACGACATTGATGTTGGTAGCGCGAAACCTATTAAACAACATGCCTATCGTTGCCCTGTTGACAAAAGGGAGAAGATGAAGGTTGAGGTTAACTATCTGCTAGAAAACGGCTTAGCTAAGCCTAGTAGTAGTCCCTGGAGTTCTCCCTGTTTGCTGGCTCCGAAGTCTGATGGTACACCGCGTTTTTGTACAGACTTCCGGAAGGTTAATGCTGTAACTGTGCCTGATTCCTTTCCATTACCACGAATGGACGATTGCATAGATAGCATCGGTCCTGCGGTCTGCATTACCAAACTGGATCTTCTAAAAGGGTACTGGCAGGTTCCTTTAACTCCCAGAGCTTCTGAGGTCTCCGCTTTTGTTACACCTGATAGGTTTGCGCAGTATACCGTCATGGCATTTGGGATGCGAAATGCACCTGCCACTTTTCAACGTCTCATGCACCTGGTGTTAGGTGATGTGAAAAACTGTAATGTGTATTTGGATGATGTGGTAGTGTACTCCGATGTGTGGGAGGACCACATTGCCAGTTTAAAAACTGTGTTTCAGCGTCTGGTTGAAGCTTCACTGACGCTAAACCTAGCGAAATGTGAGTTTGGTAAGGCCACTGTTACTTACCTTGGGAAGCAGGTTGGCCAGGGACAGGTCCGCCCTGTGGATGCTAAGGTCGCAGCTGTTGTAGCCTTCCATACCCCCACCACTAGGCGTGAGCTTAGGCGTTTTCTGGGCATGGCTGGTTATTACCGTTGTTTCTGTAAAAACTTTTCAGCTGTAGTAGCCCCCTTGACCAGACTGTGCAGTCCTGCCATTCCTTTTGTGTGGGATGGGGAGTGTGTACGTGCTTTTGAGTCTGTGAAATCTCTCCTTTGCAGTGCCCCAGTGCTTGCTGCTCCTAACTTCACTCTCCCATTTAAGCTCGAGGTGGATGCGAGTGCTGTTGGAGCCGGAGCGGTGTTGCTGCAGGATGGTGAACACGGATTGGCTCATCCAGTGTGCTTCTTCTCCTCCAAGTTTAAGAAACACCAGTTGAACTACTCCACCATCGAGAAGGAGACGCTGGCCATGCTGCTTGCTCTGCAGCATTTTGAAGTGTACGTGGGGTCCACTTCGATGCCGGTCACTGTGTATACGGACCACAACCCATTGGTGTTCCTCTCCCAAATGTTTAATAGCAACCAGCGGTTGATGCGCTGGGCCCTGATGGTCCAGGGGTTCAACATTGTGATCCGTCACAAGAAGGGTGTGGAAAATGTGGTGGCCGATGCTTTGTCTCGCGGGTGAGGTGTTTTTTTTGTATTCGAAATTTCTTGTGTGGAAATGGGTAAAGTATCATTTAGTGTACTTTAACATGTAACACCCCAATTTAAACAAACAGATGTTTGCTCTTATGGAGGGGGGTGTTACGGCTGTGGGGCCGTCTGGTATGTTTAAGGAGTGATCCTGCCCTCTGCCTCTGTTCCCCTGCAGAAGCATTCTCCAGCAGATGCCCTTCCCCCATCACCTGCACCGGTGTTCCAAATTTGATGATCAGGGGAGGAAGTTAAAAGGCTGGGGAGAAGGAGCCAGCGGGTGCCCAGTGTGCCAGCTCCGCTAACCAGTGTAGCGTGTTGTGGACCGTTTTTGCGCCGGTCTTCACTCCTCGTAAGAGGAGGTGATTTTGTGATTGTTGTTAACCTGTTGTTTGTAGTTTACCTCATGTTAGTCCTTTTGAGTTGTGTTCGATTTAGTTCAGTTAAATTAATAAACGTTCATTTTGTTGTTACACCAATCTCCGCTTCCCTCGTTTCCTCTTTTCCACCCGGTTTTACTTTTATTGTTACTCCCCCTCCCCTAGCCTTAAGTGGGGTCGTAACACCTGTCTTAAGATGATTTCTGTCCCTCCCCGCACCACTCCTCACGGCCCCCCAATCACCATGGCAACCAGTGACAGACAGCATGCAGTGTGTGTGTGTGTGTGTGTGTGTGTGTGTGTGTGTGTGTGTGTGTGTGTCAAATACAGAGATTAGGAGGACATGACAAACAATATATATCAGCATATACAGTAATAAGTGGAGCGAAGCTCCTCGTCTTCTCTCAAATTCACATTAGCCAATCAGAGCAAATGTAGGCATTTTCAAAACTATGGAAACATTATATATCAGTGAATAGTCCTACAGTGATACCCTCACTGTGAACCTCAGATGGTCTGAATCCGCCCCCACCGTCCCGGCACCAGCACCAGCCACACTGGTCAAAATTTCTTGCGAAATTTTCTAGTTCCAGTGTGGCTTGTAGCACAGGCAAAGCCTGTGCAAAGCACACTGGTATATTATCCTCCGGGCTTATTTTCTTATTCTTCATCTTCCGCCTAAAACTTTGCCGTGCTACTCCTCCCGGAGCGTTGCCAACACCTTTAAAAAAAGTACATCAAAACGTGCGGAATGATCGGGAATCGTGTGCTATGACTTTTATAAGAGATTCGCGCAGCGGATTCCGAAAAAATCACGCAAAAGCGCGATTTTTTTCTCCATAGGAATGCATTGCAAATCAACGTGAAGAGAGCTCAAAAACACTCCTCTTTGGGGCCCTACAGAGTCGCCATACTTTCACGTAGAATCATGATTAACACTTTAAACGGGTCACCAGACATGGGACGTTATTTGGCCAAATGGGCATTTTGATAGCTGGCACGGTTTTCACGAAATCGCAGTTTACGTTTTGTGAAATTTTCAGACCGTTTCAGATTTTATAATGGGTGTGTATTGCGTGGGTCGTTAAGACCCTAGAGTGCGTGACATCATCGCTAGAGTGAGAGGTAGTTTCAAAATCTTTTGAAAATTATCCAAACAAATTGCTGCCTAGACCACAATTTTCACTCCTCATACACAATTAATACCTCAAAACGTAGGTATGCTTGTCTTCTTTCAGATAATGTGCCCATTTCATCAATAGGTGTTACAGTTATGGATTTATTTCCTTCAAAGCATCGAGTGATCCCTTCGTCCTCTCATCCACTGCAATGTAAATTCAACTCTAATCGTCTTGAAAAAAAGTCAACTGTGGAGACTTTTGAAACTGCCAGCTCGCAGTCATTTTTAACTTTATCCACACAAATGACACGTCTACATCTTCATCAAGGTCTTGACGTGCTCAAACTGAAGAGATTTCAGCCCTACACCTTATAGTTTTTAAATGACGGGTCTTTTTCAGGTAGTACCTTCTCTGTGTTTTCACCAGTCATTCCCAACCATAACTCAGCACTTTCAGACACAAACAGGTGTTTCTGATTGACTGATTAGATCTCCATCAATCTCTGCCTGTCTCTGATTGGTGCATTGCTCTTAAGCTCTTTTTAACTGTACAAGTTTAAATTATATTTAAGCCTATACAGATACTGTCTGTCTGATCAGTCTCTGCACACACACACACACACACACACACACACACACACACACACACACACACACACACACACACACACACACACACACACATACACACACACACACAGGATTTTAAGTCATAGGGCTTTTTCCTATCACTTTCATTCTGCCACTTTAATGGATCAGGGCCATAATTAGGGTCCATGCACTTGAAATTTGGTCAGGACCATCTAAAGTAATTCAAACCCTGATTTTCTTTGAACGACCTTTTCGTGGCGTGGCGGCCATTTTAGGCCATTCGCCATGAAACAGGAAGTTGTTGTAACTCCACTGTACATGGTCCAATCTGCCCCAAATTTCACAGACATGATAAGGGTCCATGCCTGACGAAATTTACATGTCAACATTAAGTCCACTCATAGCGCCCCCTACTGACAACTGGAAATGATATGTTTTATATGTTGATGTACTCCTCCGAGCAGGTTGACCAGATGCACCTCAAATGTGGTCAGAAAAGCCTCTAGACCTGGATGAAACTATGTTGTTTTATTCAAAATCAGTCTAACCTGTCTTAAGATGATTTCTGTCCCTCCCCGCACCACTCCTCACGGCCCCCCAATCACCATGGCAACCAGTGACAGACAGCATGCAGTGTGTGTGTGTGTGTGTGTGTGTGTGTGTGTGTGTGTGTGTGTGTGTGTGTGTGTGTGTGTGTCAAATACAGAGATTAGGAGGACATGACAAACAATATATATCAGCATATACAGTAATAAGAGGAGCGAAGCTCCTCGTCTTCTCTCAAATTCACATTAGCCAATCAGAGCAAATGTAGGCATTTTCAAAACTATGGAAACATTATATATCAGTGAATAGTCCTACAGTGATACCCTCACTGTGAACCTCAGATGGTCTGAATCCGCCCCCACCGTCCCGGCACCAGCACCAGCCACACTGGTCAAAATTTCTTGCGAAATTTTCTAGTTCCAGTGTGGCTTGTAGCACAGGCAAAGCCTGTGCAAAGCACACTGGTATATTATCCTCCGGGCTTATTTTCTTATTCTTCATCTTCCGCCAAAACTTTGGCGCGCTACTCCTCCCGGAGCGTTGCCAACACATGAACAAAAAGTACATCAAAACATGCGGAATGATCGGGAATCGTGTGCTATGACTTTTCTAAGACATTCACGCAGCGGATTCCGAAAAAATCGCGCAAAAGCGCGACTTTTTTCTCCATAGGAATGCATTGCAAATCGAGGTGAAGAGAGCTCAAAAACACTCCTCTTTGGGGCCCTACAGAGTCGCCATACTTTAACGTAGAATCATGATTAACACTTTAAACGGGTCACCAGACATGGGACGTTATTTGGCCAAATGGGCATTTTGATAGCTGGCACGGTTTTCACGAAATCGCAGTTTACGTTTTGTGAAATTTTCAGACCGTTTCAGATTTTATAATGGGTGTGTATTGCGTGGGTCGTTAAGACCCTAGAGTGCGTGACATCATCGCTAGAGTGAGAGGTAGTTTCAAAATCTTTTGAAAATTATCCAAACAAATTGCTGCCTAGACCACAATTTTCACTCCTCATACACAATTAATACCTCAAAACGTAGGTATGCTTGTCTTCTTTCAGATAATGTGCCCATTTCATCAATAGGTGTTACAGTTATGGATTTATTTCCTTCAAAGCACCGAGTGATCCCTTCGTCCTCTCATCCACTGCAATGTAAATTCAACTCTAATCGTCTTGAAAAAAAGTCAACTGTGGAGACTTTTGAAACTGCCAGCTCGCAGTCATTTTTAACTTTATCCACACAAATGACACGTCTACATCTTCATCAAGGTCTTGACGTGCTCAAACTGAAGAGATTTCAGCCCTACACCTTATAGTTTTTAAATGACGGGTCTTTTTCAGGTAGTACCTTCTCTGTGTTTTCACCAGTCATTCCCAACCATAACTCAGCACTTTCAGACACAAACAGGTGTTTCTGATTGACTGATTAGATCTCCATCAATCTCTGCCTGTCTCTGATTGGTGCATTGCTCTTAAGCTCTTTTTAACTGTACAAGTTTAAATTATATTTAAGCCTATACAGATACTGTCTGTCTGATCAGTCTCTGCACACACACACACACACACACACACACACACACACACACACACACACACACACACACACACACACACACACACATACACACACACACACAGGATTTTAAGTCATAGGGCTTTTTCCTATCACTTTCATTCTGCCACTTTAATGGATCAGGGCCATAATTAGGGTCCATGCACTTGAAATTTGGTCAGGACCATCTAAAGTAATTCAAACCCTGATTTTCTTTGAACGACCTTTTCGTGGCGTGGCGGCCATTTTAGGCCATTCGCCATGAAACAGGAAGTTGTTGTAACTCCACTGTACATGGTCCAATCTGCCCCAAATTTCTCTGACATGATAAGGGTCCATGCCTGACGAAATTTACGTGTCAACATTAAGTCCACTCATAGCGCCCCCTACTGACAACTGGAAATGATATGTTTTATATGTTGATGTACTCCTCCGAGCAGGTTGACCAGATGCACCTCAAATGTGGTCAGAAAAGCCTCTAGACCTGGATGAAACTATGTTGTTTTATTCAAAATCAGTCTAACCTGTCTTAAGATGATTTCTGTCCCTCCCCGCACCACTCCTCACGGCCCCCCAATCACCATGGCAACCAGTGACAGACAGCATGCAGTGTGTGTGTGTGTGTGTGTGTGTGTGTGTGTGTGTGTGTGTGTGTGTGTGTGTGTCAAATACAGAGATTAGGAGGACATGACAAACAATATATATCAGCATATACAGTAATAAGAGGAGCGAAGCTCCTCGTCTTCTCTCAAATTCACATTAGCCAATCAGAGCAAATGTAGGCATTTTCAAAACTATGGAAACATTATATATCAGTGAATAGTCCTACAGTGATACCCTCACTGTGAACCTCAGATGGTCTGAATCCGCCCCCACCGTCCCGGCACCAGCACCAGCCACACTGGTCAAAATTTCTTGCGAAATTTTCTAGTTCCAGTGTGGCTTGTAGCACAGGCAAAGCCTGTGCAAAGCACACTGGTATATTATCCTCCGGGCTTATTTTCTTATTCTTCATCTTCCGCCAAAACTTTGGCGCGCTACTCCTCCCGGAGCGTTGCCAACACATGAACAAAAAGTACATCAAAACATGCGGAATGATCGGGAATCGTGTGCTATGACTTTTCTAAGACATTCACGCAGCGGATTCCGAAAAAATCGCGCAAAAGCGCGACTTTTTTCTCCATAGGAATGCATTGCAAATCGAGGTGAAGAGAGCTCAAAAACACTCCTCTTTGGGGCCCTACAGAGTCGCCATACTTTAACGTAGAATCATGATTAACACTTTAAACGGGTCACCAGACATGGGACGTTATTTGGCCAAATGGGCATTTTGATAGCTGGCACGGTTTTCACGAAATCGCAGTTTACGTTTTGTGAAATTTTCAGACCGTTTCAGATTTTATAATGGGTGTGTATTGCGTGGGTCGTTAACTTTTAGAGTGAGTGACATCATCGCTAGAGTGAGAGGTAGTTTCAAAATCTTTGGAAAACTTTCCAAACAAATTGCTGCCTAGACCACAATTTTCACTCCTCATACACAATTAATACCTCAAAACGTAGGTATGCTTGTCTTCTTTCAGATAATGTGCCCATTTAAGCAATAGGTGTTACAGTTTGGGATTCATGTCCTTCAAAGCATCAAGAGTCCCCTTCGTCTCTCTGATCCGCTGTAGTGTTAATTCACCTCTAAAGGTCTTCAACACAAACTAAACTGTGGAGCCTTTTGAAACTGCCAGCTCGCAGTCATTTTTAACTTTATCCACACAAACGACACGTCTACATCTTCATCAAAGCCTTGAGGTGCTCAAACTGAGGAGATTTCAGCTATACAACTTATAGTTTTTAAATGAGGGGTCTTTTTCAGGTAGTACCTTCTCTGTGTTTTCACCAGTCATTCTCAACCATAACTCAGCACTTTCAGACACAAACAGGTGTTTCTGATTGGCTGATTAGATCTCCATCAATCTCTGCCTGTCTCTGATTGGTGCATTGCTCTTAAGCTCTTTTTAACTGTACAAGTTTAAATTATATTTATCCCTATACAGTTACTGTCTGTTTGACCAGTCTCTGCACACACACACATACAGACACACACACACACACACACACACAGACACACACACACACACACACACACACACACACACACACACACATACACACAGTTTCCTTCTGCCACTTTAATGGATCAGGGCCATAATTAGGGTCCATGCACTTGAAATTTGGTCAGGACCATCTAAAGACCTTAAGGATGACAAGTTATTCAAACCCTGAGTTTTCATCGAACGACCTTGCCGTGGCGTGGCGGCCATTTTAGGCCATTCGCCATGAAACAGGAAGTTGTTGTAACTCCACTGTAAATGGTCCAATCTGCCCAAAATGAGGCCTGTCATACCTCTTTCTTATGGAATATTGTCCCTGTGGACATTAGAGAGTGTAATTATGTCTCCCCCCTACATGTCCCTTCAAAATAAAAGCCCCATAGAGTGACTGTTTCTTAACAGGAAGCTCACAATGAGGCCTGTCATACCTCTTTCTTATGGAATATTGTCCCTGTGGACATCAGAGAGTGTAATTATGTCTCCCCCCAACACCTCCCTTCAAAATAAAAGCCCCATAGAGTGACTATCTTAACAGGATGCTCACAATGAGGCCTGTCGTACCTCTTTCTTATGGAATATTGTCCCTGTGGAAATCAGAGAGTGTAATTATGTCTCCCCCCAACACATCCCTTCAAAATAAAAGCCCCATAGAGTGACTATCTTAACAGGATGCTCACAATGAGGCCTGTCGTACCTCTTTCTTATGGAATATTGTCCCTGTGGAAATCAGAGAGTGTAATTATGTCTCCCCCCAACACATCCCTTCAAAATAAAAGCCCCATAGAGTGACTGTTTCTTAACAGGAAGCTCCCAGTGAGACTTGTTTTTCAAAATAAAAGCCCCCAAGTCTTGTTGTATGTTAACAGGAAACTAGGGATTCACTTAGTTTTTCAAAATAAAAGCCCCAAAAGGTATTGTTTGTGTGTGGGTAAAGGTGTGTGTGTGTGTGTGTGTG